>APFE030966041.1:0-49257 GCA_000404065.3 Pinus taeda | reverse complement strand
TTTTATAAAAATTGGAAATTGGCGAATCGTTTTTTGGAAAAATCATGGAAAATTAGCCCACTGGACGAACATTAGCCCCTAAAATTTTCCATGCTCAGAGTGTGAAAAAGTGGAAACATTACTTAATGGGCAAAGAGACAATAATACATACTGATCATCAACCACTTCAATATCTACACTCCCAAACTAAGTTGCAACAATCAAGACATTACATATGGATGGGTTTTCCACAACAGTTTCATTTAGTCATCATATATAAAAAGGGCATACATAACAAGGTTGCAAATATGTTATCTAGACCCGTTATAAATGCATCTACCATACTTAAGCATAATTCTATGCTGCATGAAAGCTACATAGAACAGTATGCTCAGGACATGGACCTTAAAGATGTATATGCAACTTTGAATCAAGGAAAAAGAATAGAATAATTGGACTATCATGTGAAGGACCGACTCTTATATCATTGTGGGAAACTCTGCATTCCACAAACTGAGAGAGTAAAGATAATTAGGGAAGCACACACTTCTCTGATATCAGGTCACTTTGGGGTAAGTAAAACAGTTGCACAACTACAAAGGTTCCGTTATTGGCCAAAAATGAATGAGACAGTTTCTAGATATGTAAAGGGATGTGCTATGTGTGCTAAAAGCAAGCCCAACAATAGAAAACTAGGCTTATACACTCCATTACTAGTTCATTCTCACCCTTGGGAAAGCATTTCCATGGATTTCGTTGGAGGACTGCCTAAATCTAGGAAAAGTCATGATTATCTTTATGTTGTTGTGGATAGGTTCAACAAAATGTGTATTTTGATACCCTGTAGTAAACAAATTACAGCCAAACAAACTGCAAAATTGTTCTTTGAACATGTATGGGTTCATTTTGGATTACCCACTTCTATAGTATCTGATCAAGACACCTGATTTGTGGGGAAGTTTTGGTCAAGTCTGTGGGAACTAATGGACACCAAATTAAAGAAAAGCATAGCTTTTCATCCACAAAAAGATGGCCAGACAGAAGTAGTTAATAGGACGGTGATCCAGCTACTGAGAGGATATTGCAGCAAAAATCCTAAGCTTTGGGATGAGCACTTGTGTTATGTGCAACATGCTTCCAATAGAGCCAAACACTCTTCTACACAGAGATCTCCTTTTGAGACCTGTTTTGGTTTCATACCAAGGTCTCCTTTGGATTTTGTCTTTGGTAAAGATACCATGGTTGATAGACACAGTGATGTGGACAAGGCAACTAGGTTCATTGAACAGATCCAAGAGATCCACCAAGCAGTACAGGAACAACTCGAAAAGAGCCAGGCCAAGTACAAGGCTAGGCATGATAAGCATCGGATGGAACATAGTTTTCAAGTTGGAGACCAAGTATTTCTGTATATCATCAAGGATAGAATGCAAGGTGAAGGTAAAAAGCTAAAACCTATTAGGTATTGACCCTTTAGGATACTTGAGAGGATTGGTGAGAATGACTTCCACCTTGAGCTACCAGCTTACATACACATCTACTCAGTCATAAATGTAGAGTGTTTGAGGTTATTTGAACCTTCAATGATTGGGTACCCTGAAGAGCAGAGTCAATTACCCTCTGTTGACGACCTGCTACCTGAATATCTTAATGAGTTACAGGAAGATACAATACTGGACAGGGAGGTAAGGACGACACGTAGTGGACAGGTGGAATACCTCAGAATTGGGTTTAAAGGTTCAAAGCTGGGCAGTGCAAAGTGGATTGAGATTGGACAAGTGAGACAATAGTTTCCTCACTTAGTCGATGCTTGAAGAAAACCAACTTTTGGTGGTCCAAAAGATTTTTCAGTAGGAAGGCCGTGATCAGAATCGGATCCACAAAAGACTGTCAAAAACCTTGACTGTATTGAGTTGAACAGATCCTTGAAAAATTTCAAAACAACGATCAAAAATGCGTATGACGAGGACCTCGGTGAAAGAGCACTGACCGAGGCCCATGGAGGCTGCGTAGGAGGACAAAACAGCCCCCTGGGAGCACCAGATCGGGAAAAGGAGGCGATTTTGATGTGTGATTAGTGCTAATTGCGCATCGCTAGGCGAAAAGGGCTAAAATGGAAGAGCCTAAAATCACTCTGTCATGTTGGGAGCCGGAGAACCGCGGGAAGAAAACAAAAAGCGCTAAAGGACAAAAGCAAGACCCGTGCTTTGGAAAACCGACGCTATTGATCGGGGCACCCTTGAACGGTAAGAGGTTTTGGAGGAGAGCGGAGCGATCCCACTCAACGATCGACGCGTGGCAGTGGAGGTGAGAGAAAAACCACCGTGATCGCATGCTATCGGTCGAGCAAGTCAACCGTGCTCGACGTGCGTGTGACATTGGATCTGGAGGAGCCTAGATCAAACGACCAATATTGCGCCCGATGAAAGAAGCGGAATCGATAGGGAAATAAGCTGCGTTTTAAAAAGGATGTGGAATCCATTTTACCGCCACGGTGGAGAAAGAACGTATCCATGAGATAACTGAAGAAACAAGCCGATGAAGCATGCTGGCACTAGTTAGATGGGGACACATGGCACTCCCTGGGTGCTCATGCTGACGCTGAACAGGGAACACCAAGCACAGCTGCAGAAGGTGAATCAATGCAGGCGGGAGAAGAACTGAACAAGCATAGGGGTCGATTGGTTAAAGACATGAATGGAGACAGTCAAATGGGAGTTGGAGGATTTGGAGAAGAGTCTAAGCGACCAAGAAAGACTGTGAATAGTGAACCCTGAGAGGAGGACTGAACATAGAGAACAACAAAGCCAAGCAGAGGAGACAGAGGGCTGATCTGACCACAGGCAGCGTCGAGCACCAGAGAGCTTGAGGATTCAAGCCTCCCCATAGAGGAATCTGTCCGAATTGAGCATCAAAGTTGGCTCTTTCCACTGTAGACCGAAGGTCACAAAGCTGGTAGGAAGAACAAGAGTCTGTATACTCTGAGTGGCTTGGGGAATCCAAGAACCACACTGCCAAGCAAAATCTACTTCAGGAGAACTCACATTGAGTCCCTGTATTGTAATTCTCTACTTAAAGACACAATAAAACAAGGCCACCACTGAAGCTGGACCGGAGACGTAGCCCTGGAGAATAGGGTGAACTCCTTATTAAAATCTGTTTGTGTCTTTGTGTTGCTTACTATATTTCTCTGCTGTATTTCCCTTTTAAATGTTTGTGTATTGGCAATCTGATCGATCCGTTGTTTCAATAACCTAGAACACACACTAGCACATGAGTCTGTAATACCTTTTTTTTTAACAAATCTTCAACTAAGGTCACTTATAGGGTGAAGATCAGATCATCTTCTCAAGATTTAATCTAGGCCAAGTTTGAATAGATTGCCCCCAATCCAGGTGAAGGGGGCACTTTTCTTGATTATCTTGCTCTTTTCTTTGGAGGGCAGATTTGGTGGGAACTATTCTGATACCAAATAGTTTGATATATCAGCAAACCATGGGGAGAGTACTGAGATAGAAAAAAAATGCTCGTCTGGTAACTGATCATCCACCATTCCTTCTTCACCTGTAGGCAGATTCATCCTAGATAGAAAGTCAGCAACAACATTCTCCTTACCAGGCTTATTAACAATAGTTAGATCAAACTACTACAATAAAAGTAACCATCTTATGATTCTAGCATTTACATCTGGTTTGTTCATTAAATATTTAATTGCAACATGATCAGTATGCATAAATGTTTGATAGCATGTAATATAATGCCTAAACTTGTTTAATGAATACACAATAGCCAGGAGTTCTTTTTCGGCCACAATATAATTTAACTCAGCCTTTAACAGGTTATTACTGGTAAAATAGATGGCATAAGGCAATTTCTCCTATACCTGACCTAAGGCTGCTCCTATGGCTTTATGTGAGGCATCAACATGGATATGAAAAGGGAGGGCCCAATTTGGGTCTCTTAGGATTGGTGCAGTGATTAATTTACCCCTAGAATGTCTAGGGCCTCTTAACAACTTTCTGACCATATAAATTCAGAATCTTTGCCCAACAATCCAAACAAAGGAGAGGCCAATTTGCTGAAGTCATTTATGAACCTTCTGTAGTATCCTGCTAGCCCTAAGAAACTCCTAACATCTCTCTACTTTTGTGGAGGTGGGACCCTTTGGATGATGGTTATTTTGTTTGGGTCCAGCTGCAGTCCTTGCTGAGATATGGAATGACCTAGGATAGTCCCTTTAGTCATTAAGAATTCACATTTTTTTGGACTTAGAGACAGGTTCATTTCAATGCATTTGCGTAATACTTTGCCTAGGTTAGTTAGGACCTCTTGAAAATCACAGTCATAAGGTTTAAAATCATCCATATCGATCTTTACAACATCATGTACTAACTCAAAAAAAATACTCAAGACTGCTCTCTGGAAAGTGCCAGGAGCATTGCATAAGCCAAAAGGAAGGACCCCAAGGATAGGTGAATGTGGTTTTATCCTAGTCTTCTTGGAAGATTTGGATTTGGTTGTACCCACTGAATCCATCTAGGAAAGAAAATAACTTCTTCCCTGCCAGGCCTTCTAGCACTTGGTCAATTAAGGGTAGGGGAAAATAATCCTTCTTTGTGACTTTTTTCAACTCCCTATAGTCGACACAAATCCACCACTTACCATTCTTCTTGGGAACTAACACTAAAGGAGAAACCCACTCACTGTCAGAGATAGGGTAAATGAACCCTACATCTAACAGATTTTGTAGTTCTTCTTTGACGGTGTCTTTAAGGGTTGGATTCATTCTCCTTTGTGGTTGCCTAATTGGATTGCAACCTTCCTTGATGTATATGTGGTGAGTACACATGGAGGGGTGTACTCCATTCATTTCCTTATATCTCCAAGTGAAGGCTTCTAGGTTCTCTTTCAACAATTTTCATAGTTGTTCCTCTTTTAAAGTAGAAAGAGATGGATTAAACTTCAAGGTTTTTTTTGGGCCAAATTCTATGGTTTTGACTCAGAGTGGGTTGGAATCAGCCAAGCATAAGTAAATTTGATGATTGTTTAGTGTTTCCTTTACTTCTTCTTCTAAGGGTAATAAACTAGGAGTTGGACTTTGAAGCAGGTGTTCAATTAAGTCATCCTCCTTTTGTTGTCCTCCTCCTATGATTGCTTCCATAGCATAAAGTTGGGCCGAATAAAGCTCATCTTCTCCTCCTCCTCTAACCATAAAGGTAAATCATGCTCTAGAGAAGGTTGAGCAAGAGGGTATAGGAGTAATTGTTTGGACACATGCCCATTCTTAATGGTCATATTCCAAGCTTTGTAGCTAATCTAAGCATCAATTGTGGCCAACCATGGCCTCCCAAGGATGAGAGGGTAACTAGTAAGCTTAGCCTTAGGCTGGAGAACTAGGAAATCTGCAAGGTATTCCTAGGAATCAATGTAGATCATCACATCCTCCAAAATTCCCTTAGGGGTGATTGTGGAACGGTCTGCAAGTTGCGGAATTGTTGTGGTCTTTCTCAATGGCCCTTGGAGGTTGAGTTTGAGCATGGTGTCCTTATTCATCACATTAATGGCAGCCCCAAGATCAATCAGAGTATGTGGGATAATATTGCCATTGATGTGCACATCTACTACAAGGCTTCCAGGGTCCAAATATTTTGGACGTATTACCTGCCCTAGCATTAAGTCAGACAACTGCCCAATGACATTAATGGTAGGGGCATCCCTTTTTCTTCTTCCTGGATGCTTGAAGAACTTCTCCTTAATCAATTTATTGTAAATAGGCACATCTTTAATTGCCTGGAGAAGGGGGATTTTTACACATAGATTTTTCAATTCTCCCAGAAGTTCAGTTTCTTCTGGGGTAGGCTGGAGTGGTTGAGCTAATATTTGAGGAAAGGGTGGATTTACTTTTAGGTTTCTTTTCTCTCTTTCTTCGTCAACCTCCCTATGTGGAGAGGGAGGTTGGTTATCAGGGAGAATTCTCCCTAACCTTAGCTTGATCTCCTATATTTCTACAACATAAGCTGGGTATGATGTCTTTCCATTGTATGCTTATTGAACCTGCCTATTGTTTGGGTTCAGATTTGGTTGGGAAGGAATCTGGGGGGGGTTTCTTGGGTGGAGAAGAGTGCAGGAGTTGTGGTTGTGCAGGTGGTGGAGGCAATAGGGTTGTAACATTGTTGAATTGGAGCCTCCACCCTTGGGGTGGGGCATTCCCCTGATGTTGTGGCCAAACATAAGGTTAAAATGACTGACTAGCTGGCTAGGATTGATACTGAGATGCATAGGACCAAGGAGGGGGTGTAGACCAAGAAGGATGAGCAGGGGGTCCCCAAGAAGGTATAGTTGTGGCTTGGTTGGGGTTGTAGTATGCATGGGATGGCCCTTGCATACCCTACTGGTATGGTCTAGACCCAGGAGGTCTCCTTTGGTTGATGTAGCAAAGATGCTCAGTGACCCCTTCAGCTCCTTGATATACAGTTTTGAGTCCAGGTAAAGAAGGGAACTTGTCTGTGGAGTGGTTTTCTTCATAGACTGAGAAAATATAAATACAATATAATGAACATTCGTTCCTAGGATGCTTGCTAGTGCATCTAGGACAAAAAATGGCCAAGGTTCTCTCTGCTTCCTCTTTCTTCCTTTTGATGCTCATGGTGTTCAATTGTAAGGCAAGGGTTTGCATCATGTCACTTTTGAAATCTTCCAGCATATTTCCAATTTCACCTTTGACGGATAAGTTAGAGGATGATGTACTGGCTATAGGTTGATTACCCCTATCCTTTTTCTTGGTTGCCCTAGAATGGTTTCTAAAGACAATATTAATGTACTCATAGGGTGATTGGTAGACATCTCCTCCTGCTATTATATGTAAGGTATCTATAATATCTTCCCTTACTCCTCTAAGCAAGACCAACTTTAGTGACTCAGGGTCAATTCTGCACCTAGCCCTTTTGTAACTAAGCTGGAATCTTTCTTCATAGTCTTCTAGGGATTCATCCTGGCCTTGGTCATCCTGAAAATCTCGTATTTAATGTCTTTTGACATACAATAGTCCCTATATTTGTTGTTAAAAGCTTGTTGTATTTGAGCCCAAGTTGTGATGCTATCTCCAGGTAAACCCATGAACTAGCGCAATGTTGCATCCTTGAGGGTAGATGGGAATAGTTTTAACTTTTTCTCATCATTTGTATAGTCATAGGTTTGGCATATAACAACAAATTAAAATAGGAAAGTGTTAGGGTCCTCTGTGGTCAGGCAATGGAAATGAGGTAGAGCAGAGGGGCTTATATTCTTCATCTTGGTGTCCCCATTGGTTTCCCTGATGGGGAAGGCACTCTCAATTCTTTCTCTATCTCTCCCGTCATTTTGGTTTCCATCCATTAGTTTAGTACGAATGGGTTATTCCTCTTCTTCTTCTTCTATAGGTTCCCCAAATAGGTAAGTCTTCTCACCTAAAGGGTCTTCCAATTCATCGTCATTGAAGAAGAGAGAAGGTTGCCTGTTGGATACAGTGGGGGTATTTGACAAGAATTTTCCTGAATTGTCCCTAATCCTACGAGGCATGAAAGGAAATGTTTTTGGCTTGGCTTTTGTAAGATTTCATTTAACTCTAGAAATTACTTGCAGAATGGAATGGAAAGCAGCTAATGATAACTGAAAGAAAGAAAGAAACTATAATACTTTTGCAGAAATAAACTAATGGGAGAAAGTTTTAAGGCTAGAAGTAGAAGAAAATAAAGTAGGAGACTAGAAATAGAAGAAAGAAGTAATTACTTCTACTTAGACACCTCCCCAACAACGATGCCAAAAAGTGATAAGCCTTGGTATTGCAACAATAATGCCGCAACTCCCAGGGCTACCAGCTTTACTTATCAACCCAGGGTTCGTACAAACTTGGAGGTGACAATGCTATATGCACAAGTAAAAGTGAAGGCCCTGCCCATTGTCACTGTTTATCTCGCAAGAGACCCCAAGGGTTCCAAGCCAAACTTTTATAGAGTCAGAAGAAGCTTATTTCTTTGATGGAAGGAGAGTAAACCTTATTCTAAGAGAGAGCTATTCTACCGCAGGAATGAAGAAAACAACATGAAATGATAAACTTGCACCATAACCTAACTTAATCAATCAAATAGCTATGCTAAGAAGAATTTGTAATTTAACATTAACCTAATGCTAATTATCTATGTTGCAGAAGAAAAAAAAACATTAAAACTAGACTAAGGGGTAAACAATGGAACTTAGGCTAAATCAGGTTATAGGCAGAAAAATTAGTCAAAGGTCGAAATCAGTGATAGGAGGACGTGAGGGAGAAATAATGTGTAAGAACCATTGTATTAGTCGGGTGAAAGGTAAATGAACGACGATGATTTGATCACAGGAGGTTACGTAGGTAGATGCGTGAACAAGGGAGTAAAGGAGATGAATGGCTGAGATTTAAGCGCATGGGTGAGGCCAAGAGATGGACGGGTGAGGCTGACAGGAGAAATGAACGGCTAAGATATTATCGCACGGGTGAAGGCAAGAGATGGATGGATGAGGCTAGTCAGAAGATGGATGGCAAAGATTAGATTGTGGGAAAAAGAACGTGCATAAATGATGGAGCAATTTTAGAGGGCGGTAAGTTGTTTATTGTGCACCCCTCAAAGATGTAAGTGGTTTTCTCAAATTTTACTCGATTAGCCTCCCCGGGAAATATGTATCATGGGGAAACAACCCATTTTTTGTGCTCTTGAGCAGATAACAGTCAAACAAAAATCCACGCAATATGGCATGATCATTGTTGGATTAGGCAGGGCTGGTCAATGGTGAAGATCAGTCAAGCTAGTTGGCGATCGGGTGAAGCGACAACCATCATATTAGGGAAGGTAGATCGACGGTGGGGACTTAAATGTCATAAAGTGAATGGTGGACTCCACGCGGGGCGTAAATTGAAGAAAATAGTGAATTGGATGGTGATTGTGAAGGTTTGTTGGTGATTGCACGATGAGGAAGTGATGGAGGGGGAATGTGTTGGAGGTGCCTTTCAAAGCAAAATTATAGAGAAAACTAGTGCGAGTAAACAACTAATTGTATTTAAATATCGAACTTGATAGCCCATGCGAGAACCAGAAACTATGTTTTTGGGGTTGCTGGAGGGTCTCTGCCTCAAGTCATGGTCCTAGAGGGAGGAGATGAGGCTGTGACACCTACACACAACTTGATAGTAATATTTTCCTCTAATCCAACCTGTGAATTAAAAACACAAATGAAATTAACCTACAACAGATGCAACTACAGAAACGGATAAACAGAAACAAGAAGATATTCAAATAAGTGAACAAAACCAAAAATATGCTTAACCAAATGAATCAAAACCATAAACTTCTTGAGAAAATGCATCATCAAACCATGAAACTACTTAACAAATAAAAATAACAGAACTCTATGCTAGAATAACAATACAATAAAGAGGAGTTGTGGCTGCTTGGGTCGGGCCCTAACCCAAGAGCTTCAGCCCTCGAAGTTTAATGCAGAGCTGGCTTAAACAAAATTCATCTTCATTATAGAAACCATGGATTATAGAGCAAATTCATAAGTCTTTGTAGTTCAGAAATAAAATAGAGTTTTACAAATGAAGGCCGAATCCTAGTGAGGTCCTAAGCCTCTCTATTTATACATATGAAGTCTCCAACAACTTTCTTCCAAATTAGGGTGGTTTGGCTCCCAACTCAAAATAAACTGTTTTCTATCCTTTTCCTTTGCTTGGTTGTTTTTTAGTCCTCATGATGTGGCCGTTTGTACTCCGACTTGATGGAGGAATATTCAAATGGAGGGATAGTAGATGAGGAGGATTAACCTCTTATAGTTCCTTTACCTTGTCCCATTTGAGTATTGACCAAGGTCTTTGCTATAATCATTTTCTTTTATCCTTTATACCTGCATTTCTCCTTGCTTTTATCCTTTATTCCTGCATTATATGCACATTAGACCACAAAACCAAATATCCAACTCTAACTCATTTCATAAACCAAATATAATCAAAAGTATGCAATAAGTTGTGAGAATAGTTGGTTTGAATAAGCTAGGAGGTGAATTAAGGTCAATTAAGGCCCATATAATTACTCAATAATGAGGCTCACCAGTAGCCATGGTTGGAAGAGGCTTATCAAGTCACAACAACCATCTAGGATAAGCTTAAAGGCTTGCAACAGACATAACGGATAATGACGCTAGTCGTAGAAGGACCAACTACATAAAAGTTTGTTGAGGAAGTCAAGAAGGCAACAAATGAGAGCATTTCCAAAGTTGTCATGATCCAGGTAGAACTTAGGGATATTCGTAGCAAGATTGCAGTGCCAACCAAGTGACTTGAGGGTGGGTCACGATATTTGTGTTGGGGGCTTGTTGGGATGGGGTCCCTTGGATCAGTTTTGAGGTTAAGATAACCCAAGTTTTGATGTATTTTTTGTAAATAATGTAAAGTCTATGCGATTTTTAGATGTAGAGCACGTAGACGATTAGGAGTCAAAGGAGTTCTAGCCCCTTGTTTATGTAAAGTTTGAGTCGGTTTTGAGATGTATGAAAAGGCTATAAATAGGTGTGTCGTAGAGACTCTAAGGCAGATCATGTTAGTAATGGGTCAATAGAAGAGAAGTGATAGCGCGTTTAAGTGGGTCAGATAGGAGAAGAAAGCCTCTGCAGTTGAGTGTGCAAAGGCCTAGGTAGAGTCTGCAGCTGAGTGCGCGGACACCTGCAGCTGAGGTCACAGGATAGTTTTTGGTGCATAAATCTTAATTGAAGATCAATAAAGAAAGTTATCTAAGAATTCTTGCATGTATTTATTTATATTTGTTTACTTTTGTTTATGATATATGTTGTTGATGAATAATGTGCTTACGGAATATTGATCTAATGATGCGTGATTCTCTTAAATAAGTCTTAATAAATGTACGCAATGCATGTTAAGTACTTTTGTGAAGACTGTGATGAATTCTATTATGTGTACTAATTAACTTAAGTAGATCTGCATGAGCACCAATTAAGGGTTGTTCTTCGAGGCACATAAGTGGATAAATTGTCTGTTAAGGGTCCATAAAGGTTGATCGTAGACCTTCTCGAAGATATGAAGACTGTTTTAGTATAGTTGTAGTATCAATCTCTAACGGCTTATCGATCTACGCGAACGCAGATCTGAGGTGCTAAAAGACATCACACTGGTCTTTAGATGTAGAAACATGGTTCTTGCATCCCCTCATACTACTTCGGGTGAGACTACAACCTGTGCTACATGGGTTTTTGCTTAAAGGGCTAGTAGTGTATGGATTTGTTAGTTCACGCAACTAACTCTGAACTTGGGTCAAGACCCCCTAAGCCAACAATGACTCAATCCCCATGGTTCCCAAGGAAAGTTCAACCCAAGCCTTCTTCAATATTTCCTGGAAACCTCTCTTTCCATGAAACTCCCTGCATCACACTACCATAAACACATAATTGTCAATGTATAAATAAATATAACACTATACCAGTTATCTTACCTTGTTATGGAATATTGATCTAATGATGTGTGATTCTCTTAAATAAGTCTTAATAAATTTACGCAATGCATGTTTAGTACTTTCATGAAGACTGTGATGAATCTTGTTATGTGTACTAATTAACGTAAGTAGAGCTACGCGAGCACTAATTAATGGTTGTTCTCTGAGGTGTGGAAGAGCATAAATCGACTGTTAAGGGTTCACAAAGGCTGATCGTAGACCTTTGCGAAGGTTTGAAGACTCTTTTAGTAGAGTTATAGTATCGGGCCCTAAGGCTCATCGATTTGCATGAAGGCAAATTTGAGGCGCTAAAATTCATAACACTCGTCTCTAGACATAAAAACTTTGTTCTTGCATCCCCCCATACTGCTTCATGTGAGACTGTAGCCTGTGCTACGCGAGTTGTTGCCGAAAGGGTTAGTAGTGTAGGGATTTGTTGGTTGGCACAACTAACTCTGAACCTGGGTGAAGACCCCCTTAGCCAATAATGACTCAATCCCCATGGTTCCCAAGGAATGACCAACCAAAGCCTTCTTCAATATTTCATGGAAAACTCTCTTTCCATGCAACTCACTGCATCACACTACCATAAGCACATAATTGTCAATGTATAAATAAATATGACAATATACTAGTTAGCTTAACTTGTTATGCCAAGCACGTTGCCTTGTAGCTGAGCACATTTGTACCATGTCTCAAGGGACTCCAATTCCCTTGACAGATCCACCTGTAACTAGAGACTAGATAATATACATGTCAAATACATGTTCATGAATATAACATATATACCCATAATTTTATACAAAGTAAAGGTTAATAAGACTTCTTGTATGTAAAGCATTCATGCGTTTGGAATTAGGGTTTCCAAATATAGCCCAAGGAATTTGTGCCCAATTCTTTCTTCTACCTTTTTACTTTGTTGCAATCGAGGCTTACTCTGTACTATCACATCACCTAAGTGTTTGTTATATAAACATATCAATCATGCTAATACCAGGCATGTTCCTTGAAACTCTTCACACATGTCAACCAAACATTCCAAATATCAAGACAATCATATCTATCAATTTTAAATCAACCTTTACCAAGACTAACAATCATGTCATAATCCATAGCCAACTCATAGTCATTAGACATAATGCTACAACTATCACCTACTACACTCAATTACATATCAATTATCTCAACACATATGTGTTAGTATAATCATATTAAAACAAGATCAGTGGAACACATACTCATATTATGAAATTCATCAAACATTCAACCAACTTGGAAACATACTATGCTAAATAATTGAAATAGATGACATAATCGACACCAAAAACCCAAACACAAAATAGATGACACAATCAAATAGTCAAGCACTAAGTATATGACACAAGCATCCTCATACCTTGATGTATCTCAGGGGAGGCTATATTTTCTACACAATCAATCCAGATTAGCACAATATAACTTCACAACATGTAAACTCAACCACAAATAAGGTCATGATATCCATAAGAGTCACTAGCTAACATGTCCACATCATAAGCTCATAAACATTTATCATTCATACATAATAATCACATCTACATAGTGAGTCTAGATCAGTATGACATAATATCACAACATATTAACTCATACTTGAATGTCAAAACCCTTACCATTTGCATAGACCAATCCAACTTAGTATGCTACATATAACATCAAGATCTTAGTGTAGTAACCCTAATCATCAAGTTACTAGCATATAACAACAACAAGTTATATATCATGCTCATCAACAACATATAACCTAATCATCAAGATAACTATCATATAACAACACCACGTTAAACTATAACATACTCATCAACAACATATAACATAATCATAAATCTATATAACATAAAACAAAATAGCAATTCATACAACCACATGTTACTATCATTCATGATGATTTGACACATGTATGTATGACTACATTGATCAACTGGCATTTATCATACATGTAACCATAATAATAGAATGAAAAACATATATATAACCCTAAAGCATATAACATACCTGAATGCCAAACATGCAATACCTGTATGACAATCTTCTCTTACCTCTAGGTCCAATGCCGCAACTTCACTTTGATGATTTGCATATCCTTCTTTATCTCAGCCAAAACATTAGCATCATAACATACCAATAACATCAAGATGACCTAATTGCATACAGTAACCTAATGCATAAAAACCTTCACCATGAAAATGCATGCATAATAACATATAGAAACCTACATGCATAACAAATGTATATACAACCATACACTCATGATGACACATCCCACCACAACACCATCAACCATCACATGGTGACATCACTACCACCATGATCAACACCATGCAAATGAAACAAGCACATGGACTACAAGAATAAGCATCACATATGCAGTTGCCATGAATGCATGACCAACACACATTCCATCTAGTCTGAGGGGTGAACCATGCCCCGATACCACTCTGTAACACCCTCCTCCCACATCTACACAAGTAACCGTCCAACTGGGGTAAACATGTGATGAGAGGCTACTATGATACGATTTGACCTCCTAAGTCACATTAAGAAAATGGAAACACACCATACAGACCTTCAACATCAGCAATAGGACTTCTAAGAATCATCCCAACCTTTCTGCTAACCATCCCTTGGGTCCCATTAAGTTTTTAGACCAATTAATCCCCAGACACTACCATGCTATGGGCATGCCAATGTCCAGGGACCTTTGGATGCTCTCATAGGCCTGCAAACCAATATCCACAAACTATTTTGCTTAGTTTTGTGTCAGCGTCCTTGGAATTTAAGCCACGTTTTTTAGGACAAGAGCCCATGTCACTACACAAAATTTAATGACACCTTTAGAACAATAAGATAACATGGAAATATTAGTACTCATGAAAATACTTGAATAAGACCTTGATTGGACCCCTCCTAGCCATGATAGGAATTTCGTCAAACATATCACGAATATGTAATCCATAGGTTTAAATAACATATTTGATCATAGGGGTCTCATACTTATCTAAGATTCACTATGATGCATTTTTTCCTTATCACTTTAGTTGTAGTTTCATCCATTAGGCCATATATACATTGTTCATTCATATACAAGTAAAAGCATGATGGGATCCATACATAGCCATTGTCATAATACATATTCATAACCAGCATAATAACAATAGAAATACCAAGGATACAACAGCCACATAATCCACATAAAAACTAGTATAATACTCATGAGATAACAAGGAGAAATAGCCTCATATTAATGATGCAAAAGTGAACCCGATATGGGACTACCACGTTCTACCCAACCATAGAATGGTTGATCCAAATCTCTCTTCAACTATTCACCCTCATGCTATATTCCAAGTATGAATGTGGGATCTCATAAAACACATCAATCAAAACCATCTAGGGCTTCTAAAGGCCAAACCACCTCAACCCATCAAACAGTTATTCCACCTAATGGTTAGATATCACAAAACCATAACCAGATTGGTCTCTACCTAATCCTTCCAGAGCTCTAGAGTGTTTGTTCTAGTCAATGCTTCCAATACTAGTAACTCAACCTACAATTGTTGTCAGGGTTCCAGAGCATTTGTCCAATTGGGGCTTCTAGGACTAGTAAATCAACCCATCAATGGCTTCCAGAGCATTTGTCCAACCAAGGCTTCCAGGACTAGTAACTCAACCCAAGATGTTACAGGGCTTCCAAAGTGTTTGTCCAACTAGGGCTTCGAGGAACTAATAACTCAACCCAAGCTAAGGAAGCATGAGAACCAACAAAAAAAACAAGGAAATAAACCCACAATGCCATGGCTATCTAGGAAATGGTAAGGCTAGGAAAAACCACTATCAATCTAGGAAATTCTCCATACCAATGACAACTCATAACCAAGAAACCACATGCATGTGCCATGCATGCTAAAACAAGTAAGGAAAACATACATGCAACTCGGTACCTGCAAGCAAAACCCACTATAGTTGTTGATCTCGATGTCCTCTTGTTATTTCCTACTTTCCCTTTTCCTTCTTTCTCTAAAACTCCAAGTATGCCACATTCCTCCAAGAGTGCTCCGTGTCCAAGAGTATGAGAGAGAGAGAGAGAGAATAGAATAAATCTCAACCAAAAATGATCAAAATCTTACACTGACCAAGCCTAACCACTAATTCTCAGAAGCCTTTTTATGAATGAGGCCACTATTTTCTTCATTTTCCATTATTCTCCTTCAATTTCCTCCTTAGATGCAACCTGTGACCTTTCACCTTCCTATTCTAGAAATTTCCATTATTCTCATAAATAATTGTGCCAAAACTTCCATTTTTCCTTTCCAAAGCCTTTGCCATTGCCTTTGCCAATTTCCTTAGCCATAATAAACCAATGAGAACCCACTAGGATGTCTTTCCCACCATTCATCTTGGAATATGTGTCCCACGACCGTCGCCTTATATATTTTTACGTGGATTTTAACCAAGGTTGTTACACTAAGGAAGAGTATTAGTAGAAGCATATTGTTGTAACCAAAGATTGATTCACTAAGCCCATTGGAGTTGAGGCTGAGAGGTTAAAAGGATGACTTATGCAGTGTTGGATGTGTGAAGAGAACCGTCAACATAGATATTACCCACAGTAGCAGGATGATGGCCTAAGAGCATAAGCGTGGAGGAAACTAAAACAGTGAGGAATGTGGCTCAAATCATGCCACATATTTATGTTTCATTGGATAAAAGAAATCCAATCACCATACGTTTGTGATCGAGATGGAAGGTATCATTCATACCCAACTAGTTTCAATTCTCATAGGTCCAAGATCTAATTTTAGTTACATTAGCCACAAGATTTTAGAGAAGCACAGGTTTCCAAGCACAACCTATGATAGATCATGGCTAGTCCAATTGGCCATAGGGACCAAGAAACAGGTTGATCAGGGAGTGGATTCATGCCCAATCATAAATAATTGACATCCCTATGACAGTGAAGCTAAATTTTCTACCATTAGGTTCATAGAAATCCTTGTCGGTATAACCTAATTGGATCGCCATAGATCCAAAGTGGATTTTTTTTAAAAGCCAGTTGAATTCCTTAGTGACACGGGAGAAATTATACCACTACAAGGGAAAAATAAGTTGGTGATAGTTAGGAAAATCAATATGCTACAACTAAAGTAGTGCAACAGAAAATGGTTTGAATTGTTCATTTTCTAAGTGACCAGTGATCATGAAGACATCACTGGTTGGGAAGGACACCCCATTCTAAATATATTTAGTGATGTATTCCCTATTGAAATTATAGTACTAACACTAAGGAGAAAGATTGATTTCTCAATTGAGCTACTCCTTGGATCAGTGCCAGTATCTAAAGCTCTATATCAAATGAGTATGACAGAATTGGTAGAGCTAAAATTGCAGCTGAAAGAAATGTTGGATAAAGGGTATATCAGGCCCAGTGTGACACCCTGGGGTGCACTTGTATTTTTTATGAAGTTGAAGGAAGCTACATTAACAATATGCGTATATTATGGATAACTAAATAAATCCATAGCCAATAATAGATATCCCCTATCAAGAATTAATGATCGATTCTATTAGCTGAGAAGTCTCCGTTATTCTCAAAGGTTTACTTGAGATATGGTTACCATCAAGTACATATCAATGATGAATATATTCATAAAAAACATTTAGAACTAGATATGGGAACTATGCATTTTCTGTTATGCCATTTGGGCTTACAAACACACTAGCAATGTTCATGTGTTTAGTGAACAACATGCTCAACCCATATATGGATAAATTTGTGCTAGTTTTTATTATTATGATATATAGGTTTATGTAGATACCAAGGAAGCACATGAGAAGCACTTATTAGTTGTATTTCAATTTTTGAGAGAGCATAAGCTCTATCCAAAACTGAGCAAGTGTAAATTCATTGAGCCCTAAGTTCAGTATTTGGGACACGTTGTCTCAAAGGGAGTGGTTGTAGACCCTGAAAATATTAAGCTAATGATGGAGTGTCCTACTCCTCAAAATGTGTCTGAAGTAAGATCCTTTATGGGGTTAGATGATTACTATAGGAAATTTATCCAAAATTTTTCAAGGATTGGACATCCCATCACAATGTTACAAAAGAAAGAAGTAAGGTTTCAATGGACACTAAAATATGAAGGTAAATTTGAAAGGTTGAAATAATTCCTCGCACATGCACTGATATTAAAGATAGCAGGCCCATATAAATACTTTGTGGTGTGTATTGATATTTGCAAGGAGGAACTTGGAGGAGTCCTTATGCAAGAAGGATATGTTGTATGTTATGAGTCTAGAAAGTTAAATGAACATGAGTAGAATTATGTCATTCATGATCAAGAGGTGACAACAATAGTCCACATGCTAAAAATGTGGAGACATTATCTCGTTGGAAGAAAAACATTATTAATCTCATATCATGGAGGGTGGGCTAGGGTACTTATCTGATAAACCCAAGCTTCATGTCAATTAGGAAATATTGTTGGCCTTGATTAATGAATTTTATTTCAAAATAAAATACATCAAAGGAAAGGAGAACAAGGTAGACAATGCACTCGGGAGAAGGCTACAAGTGGCTCATGTAGCCACTGTGAGCTCTTGTGAATTTAATATTCAAGAAAAGATTAAGGAATCTAAGTAGCAAGATGAACATTATCGTTACATAGAACAACTCTTGCAACAAAATCTTGAAAGGGCTCTAAGTAAAAAGTATTCTCTCATAGAGGATGGACTACTAAAGTTCAAAAATAGGAAGTATATGCCTTGTGTGGGTGACTTGAAGAGGCTCATATCTGATGAGATTCATAAAAGACCATACTTTGGTCATCTTGGTTATCAAGTAATAGCCATGAACAAACTATATTATTGGACATGTATGAAAAGGATGTGGCCAGGTAAATCACCAAATGCTTGGAGTTCCAATAGGTGAAATTTGAATGCAAACACCTAGTGGGATTTCTACAGCCAATGCCCATTCCAGAGTGAAAGTGGGAAGTCATATTAATGGAATTCATTACAGGGCTTCCAAGGACAACTAGGAAAAATGATGTAATAATGGTGGTTGTGGACAATTTGAACAAGAAACCTCACTTTGTTGTTGTTAAATCCACTAACAAGGCAAGTGATATTGCCTATATTTTTATAAAAGAATTTTTGAGACTACATGGAGTACCGAAGAAGATTATTTTAGATCAAGATGTTAAGTTTACATCCAAGTTTGGAAGGAATTGTTCATTGTATTTGGGACAAAATTTGCCTTTAGTACAATATACCATCCTTATACAGATCGATAGACTGAAAGGGTAAAGAGAATGTTTGAATATATGTTAATATTGTATGTTATGAATCAACCAAGGAGGTGGGAAGAATTTCTTCCTTCGGTTGATTTTTCCTATAACAATGAATACCAAGAGTCACTAAAAATGAGGTAGTTTGAGGCTCTTTATGGTAGGAAATGCAACAATACTATAAGTTAGAATGATATAGAGAATAGTGTGCATATCGGGCCTAATATGTTGAGCGATTTGGAATAGGAAACAATTACTATCAGGTAGCAACTGAAAGTGACTCAAGATCGACAAAAAATATATGCAGGTCAATAAAGGACGCATAAGGAATTTCACGTAGGATATCATGTTTATCTCCACATTAGACCAAGGAAATGTTCCTTCGAGATTTGGTTTTGTTCCAAGTTGGAAACATGGTTTTGTGGGCCATTTCATATCTTAGAAAGAGTGATACCAATAGCTTACAGATTGGCTAACCTCCCATGGTGAAAGCTCATGATGTTTTCCCATATCTCTTTTCTTAAAAAGTATGTGCATGATGCTAATCATGTTGTTGATTGGTTTGTGATACAAGTGGAATCCAAGGGAGAATTCTATCCAAAATCACTGTGCATTCTAAATTAAAGGAATATTGTACTCATAATTGAGTCATAGAGTAGTTCAAGGTGTAGTGGAGGCACTTTAAACTAGAAGAAGCCACGATGGTGGACAATTGATCTGATGAGGGTGTCATACCCCTTTTTATTTTTTGAGTAAGAAACTAGAAATGTAATTATAGTTACGAATTAGCATTATGTATATATAAATATCACTATAAATTGTGTGTGTTTGGATGTATAACATTGAGGATGATGTTCCTCTAAGGGGGTCAGGTTTATAACAACCCCTAGGTCACCCTCTTGTAAATATTGTTTTGTGAACTAATGTAAAAATTAATAAGAATTTCAAAATATGTCTAGACTGAGAGTGGACACAGATTCAATCTTTGGAGGAGAAGTGTGGGGAAGCTTGCTTGGGGAAAGAAACAAACTTTAAAACTATCCATTAATGAGCACATGTCGCCTATTAAAGGAACAAGTTGAGCTTCCATAGGGTGCCTTGCTAACTAAAGGCATGAATGTATAAGAATTAATTAAGGCTATGTATGGACGTATGGAGAAAAGGATGAGAAGTCCCACTACCATGGAAGGGTGGCTCTAGTTAGCACACCACAAGATGCCTTACATGAAAGAGAGGGAGAAACATAGGGATCATAAAGATAGAGGAAGTTGGAAAAATGGATAGAATGGTGTGGAAGGACATACATAGACATTAAGGAGGCATCAACTATTTGAAGAGGAGGAATAATATGTGGAATAGAGTGCTTTGGATCCTTGTGTTCTTGTTCAGGTGGAGACTTAGTTCTCTAGATTTCTGAGTATTGGTTGAATAGGTGGAAGCCAAGATCTCTGGATTCCCATGAAGCCTATCAAGTGGAATCCATATTGTGCTCTAGATTGCTACAAGGACATGTGTAAGAATTGTGGTTTTGGATTCCTAAAGTGAAAAGTGCATGGAGATGCTTGGAACTCTATATTCCAATAGTGTTGTTTTCATGGATAACTAGATTTTTATTTCCCTAAACTTGTTGTGGGGTTGAGCACTAGATATCAGGATTTCCTAAACCTATTGTGGGTGGAGTTATAGATCCTTTAGATTCCCTAACTTGGTTTTGTTGGGTGGAGACACTATGTACTCTGGATTCCTAAATGCTAGGTGGAGGCACTATGGACTCTAGATTCCCAAGTGATTGTTCATGTGACTAGTGTTGATTCGCTTAAGCACTTCACTCCGTAGTCTCTGAATTTTGCTTAAAGGTGGTTAATTGCAAGAAAGAAAAAAAATGGAGTGGAAATACGGTTGGGAGGATAGTTGAAGTTCATCCCCCAATTTCTAGTCGTCTAACTATTACGATAAGTGACAAATTGCATTGCCATGCTTATTTATGCAATGTGAATATTACTTATGTTGTTATATAGTCTTGGATTGTTTGTAATTTCAAGGATTTGTATATGTTTGTGTGTTGCAAATCAATGTATTATTATTTTTTATGTTATTTTTAAGGGTGTGATAAGTGTTGTGTGTTGAGATTGGTAGCTTGGGAGGTACTTCAAACCATAGGTTTTAGGGTTTTGGAGGAATGGGCACCATAAATGTGTTTTGTGGGCTTAGAACCCAATGTGGGGGTTTTGTACCCAAAGGTGTGGGGCCAAAACCATGAGGAGATTTGGACACTTAGCACTTGGAGAATGTAGGGAATCCTTAAAGGAGAAAGAAGCCACTGGAAGCACCAGGATATGGCTTGTAGAAATGGAGTTATTAATTTTTGAATGTTTTGTGTGGGTGAATTTGTCTCAAGGTAAAACTGGCCCTACTATAAGCTACACTTCTTGATAGGTTGGACATCACCCTAAAAGAATGTATAAAAATAGGAGAGGAGGAACCTCATTCCTCATTAACCCAAGTGCAAACATATCATATGTGAGAGCATTTGAAGTTGAGGTAGCCACAACTTAGGAAAGAGGGCAAGGACGTGGAAGTTTAGGACTATTTTGAATCCATTGCAGGTTTGAGGAGTGTAGGAGGTTAGTTGCATGAGATAGGGGCAATTCTGGGCATAAGATTGAGTAAAGATCTTCTGTGATCAAGGCCTAAGGTTACAGGACAATTTTGGGTGGGACCAATGTTTGTTTGAGGAGCTAGATTAGGAATAGAACAAAAACAAACAAGGCCACAAGTTCCTAGGAGAAACGTTGTTTGGGAAGACCTTGTAGGAGGAAGAGTGAAGAATTTTGAGGTATAGTTAAGGGTTGATATAGTGCCTTAACCAGGCTAAAAAATATTCAAGACATAAGTGCTTAGAACAAGTTGCAGACAATAGGAAGAAGGTGTTGGGAAAAATACTGAGAGAGGGGGGGGGTTGAATTAATATTTTAAAGCACACTAAAAATTTCCTTTTCTTCTCTAGATTTTTTTACTCAACTTTACTAAAAGAAAGATGCATATGTACACGGCTGTTATGCAGACAACTAGCGTATATCTAGTTAGTTTAATTTTCAGTTAATGCATCATTTGTTAAACCTAAATCAGTGTATCAGTACTTCAATAGGAATTAATGAAACAATAACCATGTGTAATAAGAAAAGGATAAACCATCACACATAAGCAACACATAAACACACATGAACACTAGGATTTTTAGGTGGAAACTCAATGTGGGAAAAAACCACAGTTGTCGTCGTCTTTGTCTTGTTTCTATTATTAAAAAATTCTTACAATTTGTACTGGAACAGACTTATACCAACACATAGGCACCCACCTACAGAAAGATACTACCTTTTCTTGTTCTCCAGCACTCACTGGAAGGGAGATCCAACCCCCTGATATCGTTTACCAGCAACCACCGAAAGGGAGCTCCTACCGCTAGATTTGATTTACCATCTACCACTAGAAGGAATATTCGACTTCCTCACTGAAGGTTCCAGCTCTAAATACCTATGTGGACCACATTTCATACATTGTCACACTAGATCAACCTGATACAAAACATCACAACTTGTAGGCTATGTTTCAAAAAAAATTCAAATTGAACCCTCTACCATCATTTAAGCCCAATATCAAATATCAAACTGAAATTGATCACTGCAACAAATAACTTAATCATTGAATAACTCAATCAACCAATTATTGAACCAACAAAGACCCAAATCAATCACCTTATTCTCAAACAATCAAAGCAGTGAGATTACTGTAAACACAATACCGATATTAAACCCAAACATTAAATCAACTCGCTAATCCAACTGAAAACCTTGATCAATAAAATATCAAAATTTATATGCTACTTTACGTTAGCATATCTACGTATATGCGTGATTTCCATGAGACATACTCACGTACATATCTTAAAACACTAAAACCTAAAACTGAATCACTGATATTCTGAGATACACATTGAGTTAAGTGCTGAACCACTGAATCATTATGAAACTATCACAAAACCATCATATATCTTCGATCACACATAGCTAGAAGCATCATCACTCTTCAATCAATCAAGTCAACTTCAAACATCACTATTAAACTCTGATCATCAAGTCAGACTTCATTGATAGACAAAAAAATACAGCAAGACTGATTGGACTGATCATGCATTTTATTCAACAAAGAGCTAGCTTATATACGTGATTTCCACAAAGCGTTTCCGCATGTATACATGCTTTTAAGGAATGAAACATGCATACAGATCAAAATAGGTATGTCACTTACCAGCATCAAGGAGCGTATGTACGTGAATTCCAGGTTATATAACCCACGTATAGATCTGCAAATACTAACTTAAAGCTTTACTACATACATAATAAAACAGGCATCAAACACAAATATCACAGATAAAACCAATCTACTATAAAGAGAGTCATTTCAGATCTATTGGATCTCATCCATCATTAAATTCCTAGGTGCATAACTAGTTTCATAACAAACTATTCATTAATAGCCCATTACATGCACATTGGGTTCAGATCGAACTATGAATTATTCACTGATCTTCATCTCCTTGTATAGCTTAGGACTTATCTGATACCATGGGTCAAAACCATACTAATGCCGATGATATTCTTTGACGTGATCAAATATCCATTGTTGGGCTCAATCCTATGGATCAATACCATGGTAAATACCCTTGGTATTTAGAATACCATGGTGCGGAAAATGTACGCGCATTTTCTTCTTCATACACACGTGTATACACGACTTTTCTTTACAGAACTTGCATATGCTTCTTCAAATTTCATATTTATCATTCCTCTATCTATGTATTAAAATTCATTTGACCAAAATCTCAGTCACATGTAGTCACATCCTATTGACATCTTTATCAATTAAGTTTCCATAAAAATAAAACTCATCAAGTAGGTTTCCATCGAGAACAACACATTTTTCATAGTGCCAACAATCTCCCCCTTTGGACTTGATGGAAACTACTTTGGTGTTTGGTCACAACAACCTGTAAAACACATCAAGCTAAGCACCAATATTTTCAAACCCAATTTATTGTCCCCCTTTGACATCAAGGGCAAAGGGCTGACCAATGTTGAATGAGCACTGTAGATCTGATCTAACTTGATCATGCTCCCCCTTAGCACAAGCTTAATTTTCTGAAGATATAGAATGATGTACATCACTCTATGACTCAACTAGATATGAATTTTCCTATCACGAAGGACTCAAACTTACATCAACCAACCAATCATAGTGGGGTTACAAGTTATATCATATACCCAAAAAGATGGGATTACATGACTTGACCACAATAGTCCATATATGGCTGAATTTTACAATTATTACACCATAGGTCTTTACATGACCTTTACATAGATATGACATTTAAAATCAAGACAAAATACCTCAATAAGACCATGATAGTCATCAACAACTATCATATACCGTATAGGATCTACACCAAAAGAATATGTTAGCAGCGATATGAACATTATCAAGAAGCAATGTAATATCATCAACTATGCATCAAAAAGATAATATTATTCCGTAAAACTCATCCCCTTGACCTAATCAAAGTCATATCGATCATTTTCAACACAATAACATATCTTTTCATGCATCAACATTCAAGAACTTCAACAACATAAGAAACATCACCATTTATAAGCATCATTATGTACCAAAAAAAATCAAACATAATGTCAACAATGCATTATTAGAAGCATAGCAAATGCTCCCCATAAACTTGTGCCATATCTGCAGATTGTTCTCAACCAATTCAAAAAACTAGCAAGAAAAAAGTGGAGATTTTTTATTCATCATAGAAAAATATATGTGACTGTTCAGTTTAGAAATTGCATATATATGCAACTTGTATTCATAGGATCCGCATATAGAAACTAAAATACTAAAACTTCTTAACTTTAGCTCCCCCTGAGCCTGTAATATCTATACTAGTTCATTGCTATGTCATTAGATGCATTGTTAGTAATGTAAGCAATCATGAATATAAAAAACAACCATGGGAGTAATCATCAAGACACATATGTATTACTCTCCTTGAACTTGAAGGATCAACAGAGTGATGAAGCAGATATCATTCCTAATTTATGTCTGAGATATTCAAATGCATCACGTGAAAGTCATTTTGTAAATATGTTAGAAACTTATTATTTTGAGGGAACATATTCCAGTTTGACCTTTTGTTCAAGCACCTATTATTTTAGGAAATGATATTTCATTGGAATATGCATGGTCTTGGAGTGCATAACATGATTTTTCAAAATACTAACGGCACTTGTATTATCACATAGAATGGAAATGGTTGGAGAAAAATTGATTTGAATATCCTGCAAAGTTTTCATTATCTAGAGAAGTTGTGTGTAGCAAGATTCAACAACAACATGTTCAGCTTCTATAGTAGATAAAGCAATTGAGCTTTGTTTCTTGTTGAACCATGATACCAAGTGGGGCCCCATATAGAATTCTCCTCCACTAGTTCTTTTTCTATCATCAACATTTCCTTCCCAATCTGCATTTGTGTAAGCATGAAGAGTAAGATCTGCATCTTTGGGATACCATAAACCAAAGTCTTGAGTGCCTTGTAGATATTTGAATATTCCTTTGACTGCCTGAAGATGAGTTTCCTTTGGATTAGCTTGGAATCGTACAACAATACCAACTGCATGCATGATATCTAGTCTTGTTCCTATAAGATAAAGTACACTTTCGATCATGGATATGTATTCTGGTTGGTTGAATGTGAGAGAATCATCATGTGACTAAGACTACAGCCTGTCACCATGGGTATGTATACCAGTTTTTAATCTTCCATTCCATATTTCTTCAAAATCTGCTTGAGGTACTTTGTTTGTGAGAGAAAGATGCCATTCGCTACTTGTTGTACTTATAAACCAAGAAAGTATGTTAGTTCACCAAGTAAAGTCATTTCAAATTATTGTTTTCATGACAAAAGAAAACATTTGACTCAAGGATTCTTCATTGCTACTAAAGATGATGTCATCCACATAAACAACAACAATTAAAATTTTACCAACATCCACCTTTATATATAGGTTGTTATTTGGAGACCCCTTAGTGAAGCCTTGTTTTTTAAGATACTTGTCAAGGAAATAATATCATGCACGAGGGGCTTGTTTTATCCCATATACTTCCTTCTTTGGTTTTCAAACAATTTTTTCATCATTTCCTAGAATAAGCCCTTCAGGTTTCTCAATACAGACTTCCTCTTCTAGGTTCCCATTTAAAAATACATATTTAACATCTATTTGATAGAAGCTAAAATGATGAAATCTTGAAAAGGAAAGAAACATTCTTATGGATTTAACTTTGCCTACAGGTGCAAATGTTTCTTTAAATTCTATTCCTTCTTGTTGAGCATAACCTTTGAAAAAGAGTCTTGTTTTATTTCTAATTACTTCTCCATTCTCGTTCAATTTATTTTTGAATACCCATTTTGTCCCAATAACATTCTTATCATGAGGTCTAGGTACTAATTCCCATGTGTGATTATTTTCTATTTGGTCAAGTTTTTCATTCATAGCCTTAACCCAACATTCATATTTGCTAGCTTGATTTACATTTTTTGGTTCAATTGTGGATAGGAAGGCTAGATGACTAGCAATTCCAACAAGAGTTCTTGTAGTTTGTACTATGGTTTCCTTATCACCTAGAATTTGAGATTCTGGATGTTTTTTCTAAACATACCTTGATGGAGACTTTTCTAGTGATTTTGTATTGTCACTTCCTTCATCTGATGCTTCATTGATTCTTTCTTCGACATTATTTTGGCTTGTTGTAGGAGTATCTTCGTCATCTGCTGGTGCTTCCTTTCTAATACATGTGGATGCTTCATCAATCACAACATCGATGCATTCAAGAATATTTGAAAGACTTTTATTGTAACATTTATATCCTTTGCTTCTAGAGGAGTATCCAGGGAGAATTCCTTCATCATATCTAGCTTCAAATTTCCAAGTTTATCATCATTATTTTTTATGTAACATTTACTTATAATGAGTCTAAAATTCTTAATAGTTGGAGGTTTACTGTACCAAAGTTCATAATTTATTTTATCACTAACCACACAAATCTAAGATTTTTTGAGAATAGTTATCATTGTATTTGTTGCTTCACCCTAGAAGGTATGAGGTGTCACGAATTCATCAAGCATGACACGTGCCATTTGTTGAATTGTTTTGTTCATTCTCTCTGCCACCCCATTTTGTTGAGGAGTCTTAGCTATAGAGAATTGCCTCTTGATGCCATGCTATTCACAAAAGTCAAAAAAATCGTCTGATATGAATTCTCCTCCCCTATCATATCTAAGACATTTGATTTTCAAGTCTAACTCATTCTCTACTAAAGCTTGAAGACTTTAAATTTATCAAATGCTTCATCGTTATATTCTAATAAACCAATCCATCACATTCTAGTAAAGTCATCAATAAATAAGATGAAATATTGTTCACCTCTAGGTGACCTTTTGCTCATTGACCCACACAAATCAGTATGAATAAGTTCAAGGGACCTACTTGTAGAACCTTCTTTGGTATTGAATTATACCTTGGTTTGCTTACTAAATTGACATGATTTGCATACAATACTTTCTGGTAGAGAGATGTTGGGAAAATCACGAACTACTCCTAGCTTGCTTGACTTATGTATTTGAGTGAAGCTTGGATGTCTCAATATTTTGTGCCACAACCAACCTTCTTTTGCTTTGCTTTAGTAACATTATTCTAGACTACCTTCCAAGACATAGACATTACCTGGAGTTCGTGCCCCTTTTACTATGGTTTTTCCTGTATCAATATTTTGGACCACCCAATTCTTTTATCTGAAAACAAATTCATTCCCCTAGTCACACATCTAGCTAACAACTAACAAGTTATGCTTCAACCCATCAACAAATTAAACATTTCTAGCTTTAACCTTTTCTTTTAGCAAAACAATTCTTTTTCCTTTTATAGCAGTAGGTGCATTATTTCCAAAGGTTACATTCTTTTCTTTCTTTATTTCATTAAAACACGTAAACTTATCTTTATCACTTTTCATGTGTTTTGAGCATCCATTATCAATGTACCACAATTTTTCTTGATCTCTTGCATATAGAGCTAGACCACAGTTCTCAAATCCAATGGTCTTCTTCTTCCACACATTAGATGTTATTTCCATTTTCTTATCCTAAGGTATTGATCATCCTTTTCTCCTACATTCAGATTCTTTATGCCCAAGTTATTGCAAAAAGAGCATTAGTTTCATATTGAAGAGGAGAGAAGTCATTGTAAGAGTACTTCTTTAGCCCAACCTCATTCTTTTGTTTTCTTTCTTCTCTAGTCATGATAATTTTGTAAGAAACACATTGAATACCCTTATGACCAAAATTGTGACAAGCAAAACATTATCCATTAAAGTAGAAGTGTCTGGGAGTATAGTACCTTTTAGTGTTGTTTTCCTTTTGATTGAATCGAGCAAATGTTACCTGGGAATTATTTGGTCCTTTATTATTTTGTTGTAGGCTCGAGTGATGTTGACTACTTATTTTTATCGCATTGCGATAGCTTCCTATTTCTATAGAATATTTTATAGTATATGGTGTTTTTTCACTATATCCAAGACCTGCCTTTATAAGATGAGAGCGCTGAACTCTGATGATTTCATCTAAGGTTTCAGATCCTTTAGAAAATCTAAGATTAAGTCTTTTTTCTTTCTCAAGTTCTTTCCTTAGACTTACTATTTCGCATTCTAGCTTTTCATTATGCTCCTCCTTTTCTATGTTTTGTTTCTTCAAAGTTTCTTCTACTAATTTAGCTTCTCCTAAAAAAATCTTAAGCTGAGATATTTCTTCAATAAAATTATCCTTTTCTTCTAGGGCATCCATGAAATTATCATCATACTCATTACCACTTCTATCTTCAAATGCCATAAGTAATTGACATTCTTGATCAGACTCACCTTCTTCACCATTTGAAAGACCATCATTATCATTATTGCATAGATAAGGAGATGGATTGCAGTTAGAAAAAATTCCCATACCTGATAATTCTATATTACCGTTTTCTTCATTTTTTATCAATAGAAAGCAGGGTGATCCCAAACTTGAATATTTTCTTACATCTGTAACTGTCACTGAATCTTATATTTCATTATCGCATTTTTCTAAAACACTCCTTTGAGTTATATTCTTCTTTCCCATCATCTTGATGGATCTCCTTCAAGCGATCAAGCTTCTATTGAGGGAACTTTATTTGATTCCAATCATTGGGAAAAATATTGGGGGCGGGGGCGTGAATTAGTATTTTAAAACACATTAAATCTTTTATTTTCTTATCCATATTTATGTATGCAACTTTACTCAAAGAAACATGCATATGTATGCGACTGTTATGTCAAGAACTAGTGTATATCCACATAACTTACATTTAATTTAATGCATCATCTGTTTAACATAAACCAGTGTATCAGTACTTCAATAGGAATAAATTAAACAATAACCATGTGCAACAAGATTAGGATAAACCATCACACATAAGAAACACATTAACACACATGAACATTAGGATTTTTAGGTGGAAACACAATGTGGGAAAAAACCACTGTTGTTGTCATCTTTGTCTTCTTTCTATTGTTAAGAAAAACTTCTTACAATCTTGTATTAGCATAGACTTATACCATCACGCAGGCACCCACCTTAAAAAGGCTACTATATTCTCTTATTCTCCATCACCCACTAGAAGGGAGCTCCAACCCCCTAATATTGTTTACTGACACCCATCGGAAAGGAGCTCCTAACCCCACATCTAATTTACCAACTACCACTAGAAGGAAGCTTCAACTTCCTCACTCAAGGATCCAACCTTCAATATTGTAGGTTTAACCCTGTACAGAAATTACCTGCATACGAATTCTTAAACAAAGAAAATAAACAATGCGAGAGCATAACACATAAAACACATATGCACAGAGATTTTTCCTTGGATCCCAAAATCGGGACTACCAGCTTGATTTTTCATTATGTTCCTTTCAATGTTACAATACATATTTATGCATGCTGAAGCATCCAATACAATGGACCGGAAACCATCGCGTCCAAAACCATGGACTGAAAACCATAGGTAGGTTCGCCCAACCTAATATAGGGTCCAATTTTTTTTTCCTGGGGCAGCAAGGGGGGCTACCCGCCCCCCTCAAAACCCCCGGACAAGGGGGGCTGCCGCCCCCCCTGTGACCCCCCCGCTGCGCAATCGGCGCAACGAAGGGGGAGCTCCACCCCCCCTCTAACCCCCTGGTTCACTACGTAGGTTAGTCGTGGAAAGAATATAACACAACCCAACAATCTCCCATTTGTTTTTTTCTTTCCACAGGGGGCCACAGGAGAGCTTAGTCATTTTTCCAACACTGAAACACCCATTGTTTCTCTACACCAAGAGAACTTCTCAGAGCTCACAGATTTTGTCAATGCATCTGCAGTATTCTTCAAAGTGTCCACCTTTACCAGCAACACCTTTTTGTCTTCTATCAAATCCCTCACAAAGTGATACTGAACATAATGTTCTTTGTCTTTGAATGATATGCGGGGTTCTTTGCCAAGAAAATTGCACTTTATCTATCACAGTCTATCCTTATAGCTCCCTGTACAAACCCCATACTTGAACACAATCTCTGCAACCAAACTGCTTCCTTGCTTGCATGAGTGGCTGCCATGTATTATGCCTCTGTAGTTGATAGTGCCACTATAGATTGTTTGTTACTCATCCAACTGACTGCACCTCCAAATAGGTTAAACACATACCCACTTGTAGATCTTCCTTGATCCAGATCTCCAGCCCAGTCTGCATCAACAAAGCTATGAATATCCAACACTCTGTCCAATCCTGGTCTTCCTTGGTAGCACAAACCACAGTCACTAGTGCCACGCAAATACCTGAAAACCCGCTTCACTGCTGTCCAGTGCTCCTTCCTTGGTTTTGACATAAACCTGCTCAATACTCCCACTGCATGTGCAATGTTGGTCTAGTATAGACCATTGCATACATCAAGCTATCGACTGCACTTGCATATGGAACACGGGACATGTCCTCTTCCTCTTCCTGTGTCTTGGGACACTGTTCAGCAGATAACCTCACAACTACAGGAATAGGAACCTTCACCGGTTTACTATCCTACATATTAAACATCTGTAATATTTTCTCAACATACTTCCTCTGGTTTAACCAGAGCTTCCTCTTTTCCTGATCTCTTTTAATTTCCATGCCCAAAATATAGTTTGCAGCACCAAGACCTTTCATGTCGAATTTGGAGGACAATTGGGTCTTCAAATCCTAGATAATTTCTTTGTCATTTCCAACCAGCAAGATATCATCCACATACAAGAATAGATAAATAAGATGGTCACCAATTAAATTAAAATACACATAGTGATCTCCTTTGCTTTTGGTGAACCCAAGTCCCCGTATAAATGTATCAAATTTCTGGTACCACATCCTTGGTGACTGTTTTAACCCATACAAAGACTTCTTTAACTTGCATACCAGTTCTTTCTTTCCCTTCATCGCAAAGCCTTTAGGTTGCTTCATGTAGATCTCCTCTTCTAGATCCTTGTGAAGAAATGTTGTCTTCACATCCATCTATTCTACCTCAAAACCAAATGCAGCAGCAACAGATAAAAGTAATCTAATAGAAGTTACCTTAGCAATAGGAGAAAAAATATCACCAAAATCAATTCATGGCACCTAGGAATAACCTTTTGCTGCCAACCGAGCTTTGTATTTCTCCACCTTCCCTTCTGCATTTGTCTTCTTCTTGAACACCCATTTGCTGCCAATGGGTTTCCTTCCAGCCGGCAACTCCACCAGATCCCAAGCCTCATTTTTGTGCAAAGATGCCATTTCATCAACCATGGCCTCTTTCCAGAGTTTTCCATCCTCTGAATCCACTGCTTCCTTCACAGTTCTGGGATCATCATCAGTAACAGACAAAGCAAAGTTTGAACAGAAAGCAGATGGACTATACCTTTCTGGTTGCCTTCTTTCTCGAACTGATCTTTTCACAGTCGGAGTTTGTGGCTCTTCATCTTCTGATTCCTCCTCTGCTACAGAGTCTGATTCTTCCTCCTTTAGTTCAAACTCTATCTTCACAGTTTCCTTTGGTTGGACTTCATGTTTAATAACATCTTTCACCTCTCTGAACACCACATCTCGACTGTACACAACCTTCCTTGTTACTGGGTTCCAAAGCTTATAACCCTTTAAACCATCCTTATACCCCATAAAGATGCACTTTTCAGATTTACTATCCAACTTGGTTCGTTTCTCCTTTGGAACATGTACATATGCATCACATCCAAATACCCTCAGATGTGAAAGAGAGAGTTTCTTACCAGTCCATACTTCTTGTGGAGTCTTATCCTCCAACACTGATGAAAGTGACCTGTTGACCAAGTAACATGCAGTATCCACCGCCTTTGCCCAGAATTCTTGTCCTAACCCGACACCACTGAGCATGCTTCTTGCCCTTTCCATCAACGTCTTGTTCATTCTTTCTGCAACTCCATTTTCTGAGGTGTATATGGAGTAGTCTTCTGCCGTGCTATACCACACTTCTTACAAAATTCTTCCAATTCCTTGCTACAGAATTCTCCACCATTATCTGTCCTCAGCACCTCTATCTTCTTCTCTGTTTGATTTTCCACCAGAGCCTTAAATTCTTTAAACTTATCAAAGACTTTAGATTTCTTCTTAAGGAAATCTATCCATGTATTCCTTGAGAAGTCATCTATAAATGATACATAGTACACAGACTTACCCTGTGATGGAACTTTCACAGGTCCAAACACATCACTGTGCACAAGCTCTAATATTTGTTTTTCCTCTTACCACCAGAGGGGAAACTCACCCGATTCTGCTTCCCATATACACAATTTTCACAGAAATCAAAATCCAGAGAGCTATTTCTCATACCTTCTACCATACCTTTTCCATGAAGTATTCGAAGGCCCTTCTCTCCAATATGTCCAAGCCTTTGATGCCACAACATGGTCTTCTCTCTAGAGACCACTAGATTTTCTGCTCCATTTTCAGGAACCATAGAACTATTGCACCCGTCAACAACAGTGCTACCTTGCAGCTTGTACAGAGTTCAATCCGAACTCCCCGCATCAATGCCAGTGCTCCTCGAACCATCTGCAGGTATCCTTCTCGAACACTGTCTTTACACCTGCATCCTCCAATTTGCTTACAGAAATTAGATTTCTGGCCAATGCAGGAATATGCAGAACACCCGGAAGGGTTCTAACCCTTCCACCTTGCAACTTCAACTTTACTTTTCCGTGACCAATGATTCTAGCTTCTTTCATCTCCAAGAAGACATTCACCACCATTCATTATTTCTCATACTCGCAGAACCACTTCTCTATTGGTTGAAGTGAAAGATGCACCTAGTCGTCAAACATGCCTTCATGATCTACATGTGTACTTGAAGAAGCCAAGTACACATCCCCACCTTCATCTGAAGTGGTTTTTGCCTCTGCAGAAGGAGCATCATCAGATCCCTTTCCTTTATCAGGAGCTTTAATTTTACACTCCCTTCTGAAGTGCCCTTCCTTTCCGCATTTCCAGCACACCACCTTTGTAGGTTTTCCTGGAGATTTAGATCTCCCTCTAGATTTAGATCTCCCACTCGATGACTTATTTTTGTTTCTGTTCTGGGACCGTCCTCGTACAGACAAGGCATCACCATTCTAGCTGTCCATATTTTTCCGTCTCATCTCCTCCGTCAGCAAGGCTAATACTATTTCATCAAACTGCAAAGCAGTTGTATTGCTACCTATTGCAATAACTAGACTATCCCATGAATCTGGTAGAGAACACAACAGCCTGACGCACTTATCTTCATCTGAAATTTTAATATCAACAGATGATAACTGACTTACCACATTATTAAATGCATTCAGATGCTCAGGTTATACAGATTTTTCCACAGGAATAGTTTATTCACCAGAGACTTAGATTGGTACAAAGTCCCTAACTTGTCCCACAGAGCCTTTGTCGTAGCTTCCCCTGATAAATTCAACAATACTGAATCTGAGACACACAATCGTATTGTGCTTTTTGCCTTCTGATCCAACTTCTTCCATTCTTCATCGGTCACTCCCATTGGTTTAGTACCCAAATCTACCGCGATCCACTGATCTTTATCCACCAAGAGATCCTCCATCTTGAGTTTCAACAACTCAAAACTTTGACCATTGAACTTCTCAATCTCTATCTTTCCGCTGCTCGCCATCTTTTTTTCACCACTAGAATCGATCTCGCAGATCTCCCACTGAACAGGGTCTACCACAGGCCCGAGCGAAACCCCTCAGCAACAAAGGTGTCCCCTTGAAGCCAAAACAACTCTGATACCAAATATAGGTTTTAACCCTGTATAGAAATTACTTGCATATGAATTATAAAACAAAGAAAATAAACAGTGCGAGAGCATAACACATAAAACACATACGCATAGAGATTTTCCCCTGGATCCCAAAACCGGGACTACCAGCTTGATTTTTCATTATGTTCCTTTCAATGTTACAATACATATTTATACATGCCGAAGCATCCAATACCATGGACCAAAAACCATCGCGTCTAAAACCATGGACTGAAAACCATAGGTAGGTTCGCCCAACCTAATATAGGGTCCACAAAAAAATTTCCCGGGGCGCTGGCCCAGACCCCATAGAGGGGGGCTACCCGCCCCCCTCTAACTCCCCGGTTCACTACATAGGTTAGTCGTGGAAAGAATATAACACAACCCAATAAATACCTCTGTGGACCATGTTTCATAAATTTTCACTCTAGTTCCACCTACCACAAAACACCATAACTTTTAGGCCACTTTTCATAAAATTTTCAGACTGGACTAACTATCATCATTTAAGCCCAATATCAAATATAAAAACTAAAACTAATCACTGCAAAAAATCACTCAATCATTGAACCAACTGAGACCCAAATCAATCACCTTATTATCAAACAATCAAAGCAGTCATATTACAATAAACACAATACCAATACTAAACCCAAATGCTGCATCAGCTCACTAATCGAAGTGAAAACCCTGATCAATAAAATATCAGAATTTATATGCTATTTTATGTTAGCATATCCATGTATATACATGCTTTCCATGAGGCATACTCACGTACAAATCTTAAACCACTAAAACCTGAAACTGGATCATTGTTATTATGAGACACACATTGAGTTAAGCCTTGAACCACTGAATCATTCTGAAACTATCATAGAACCATCACAGATCTTCAATCACATATAGCTAGAAACATCGCCACTCTTCAATCAATCAATTCAACTTCAAGCATCACTGTTAGACTCTGATCATCAAGTAATACTTCATTGACAGAAAATAGAAACACAAGAATATTGACTAGATTGATCATACATTTTATTCAGTAAAGCCTTAGCTTATATACATGCTTTCCACAAAGCATTTATGTGTGTATACACACTTTTCAAGAATGAAACTCGTGTATAGATCAGAATAGGTACGCGACTTACCAAGATTAAACCAGTGTATGTATGTGCCTTTGAGGTTATAGAACCCACATACAGATCTACAAATACTGACTTAAAGATTTGTTGCACATCGGATCTTTAGAACAAATTCATCTCTCTACATACATAATAAAACATGCCTCCGACATAAATATCACATATAAAACCAATCTACTACCAAGATAGTCATTTCAAATCTATTGGATCTGATCCATCATCAAATTTCCATCTACATACTTAGTTTCAGATCAAGCTATTCATTAACATCCCATTACATGCACACTTACTTCATATCTATGTATGAAAAATTTATTACTTACTCTCTAATCACTTTGACCTTCATTTCCTTATACAGCTTAGACCTTATCAAATACCATAGGTCAAAACCATACTAATGTCGATGGTATTATTTGACGGGATCAAATATCCATGGTTGGGATCAATAATATGGATCAATACCATGGTAAAGACCCTCGTTATTTAGAATACCATGGTGCGGAAATTGTATGCGCCTTTTCTGCTTCATACCCACGTGTATATGCAACTTTGCTTCACAGAACATGCATATGCTTCTTCAAATTTCATCTTTGTCATTCCTTTGTCTATGAACTAATATTCCTTTGACCAAACTCTATGTCACATGTAGTGTTGGCTTAAGGGGGCTTGACCCAGGTTCAGAGTGATTCACTCCAACCAGCAAAATCCTAACTGCTGACCCTTTTAGCAACAACCTGGGTAGCGTAGGTTGGAGCCTCACCCGAAGCAGTATTGGGGGATGCTAGAACCAGGATTATGCATCTAGAGGCCTATGTGATGGGCTTCCCATGGATTTATAGCTTAGATCTTCCTCTGCGCTGATCTATTCCTTCCGACTGTTGACTACTGCTACCCTATCAAAATGACCTTCAGATCTTCGCGAGGGTACATGATTATACTTAACTTGCATAAAAGGTATAAATTGACTATTTTCACACAATAAATTGTATCCCTAGATCTGCCTTCATGCAGATTTACCCTTTTCTGAACATATCTATCTAATACTTCATGAAGGTAGTTAATTACTCTTGTAATGCATAAATATTATAGATCCACAGTTTCACGTAGCAAATACGCTTTAATTCATAGAAAACAAATCATTGAGCAAAGATGCATAAACTTAAACAAAAATAAGGAATAAGGCACAGATACAATAGATTCGATCCAGAATAGTCTTTATTAGATTTAACATTTAGTTATAGACTCTTTCCGCCCTGCGCCCTCAGTTGCAGGGGCCCGCGCACTTAGTTGCAGACTTACCAAGGTCTCCATGCACTGAGCTGCAGGAGCCTTCCCCTTTTGCCTAAGTACAGGAAACAAACTTTTCCTGCCTTATCACCTTTCCCTTACCGTGATTCTCTATCAAAGGTTATTCCAAATCTTGCTAAGACTCATCTATATATAGCTTTTCCATTACAATACCATGGTCCGCAGACCATGGGTGAATCTCAAAATAGATCTATCACCTACTCATACAAGGGACTAATGCCCCTTTGACTCTTACTCAGTTTCGCACTTTGCTTCATCATTTCGCGAAGACTTTACATTCTTTTACAAAAACTATTACAAAATTGTCAAAAATTGACCCTAGGGACCTTATTTGTTATAGGGATGGGTTCGCCTAAACACAAACGCCCATCATGTACCAACATGAGCAACTGGTGCACATAGACAATATTGATAATTAATCAGTGGAAGTGTGGCACACACAACATATGTAGCAATCCAGCTTGCTTGACACCTTTAACCCATTTCATTGGTTCCATCCTTATCACCCTAGTCTCTTCATAGTAAATATTGGTCATGTATTTATTGGTGCCCAAGTGAGGAAATTTCTCATGGTCGGTGAGATCCCAATATTCTAATTTTAATACCAGGATATACGGTAAAAGCGTGCCTTCAAAAACTACTTCTTCCGGTAACAATGACATAGAGACCATGAATTTTCCCAAATCTGGGTCCTTGGTTACGTTTGCTTTCCCTTTCTATAGAGTGATATACATCGAGAGCCTCGTGATAGGATCACCCTCATCAGCATCCAATTCCTCAACTCCATCATGAAGCTCCTCTACTTAAAAATCCACTGGTTCCTCTGCCTGCTTTACCTTGTCCTTCCTCTCTTTCTGTCGAACGTCCAGGTTCTTTCTCGATGACTGCCTCACCTTAGCAACTAATTGTTGTGGCTTAGGCGACCTCAGTGCCGTAGGCATAGACAAAATATCTTCCATGGACACAAATTCAAGGGCTTCCTCTTGAGAGGCAGTGGCTTCAGAACTTACTGAATCATACATTTATTCAAGGATAAGCTTCTGGTTCTCCTTAAGTAGTTTCGCAAATGTCGGGCTTGCAATGAAATTATCCCAAGTCTGTCTATTCATAGAGCAAAGACAATAGATCTCATACTTAATTCTCAGAAGGTAAAGTGTTCTTTGGCAGACCAACATGCTAGATTTATAGGTGATTTTGAATTCAGATACGACCATTCCCTCCATTTTTTGATCATAAACACTTCTTTGGCAGCATATCTCCAAACCTTTTCGCCATAAATGTCGCCTACCCGCTCCTCCTAATAGGATTTTCACTATCCAGTCATGAACAGTGACTTCAATGGCTAGTTTTGGACCCAGCTATGTGACACCAATCCCCATGGTGAAACTCATCCATCACAGCTTCTTCTGTTGCAGTATCTCCTGTCGTAGCTTTTTCGTCCGTCACGCAACCTCCATACTGCAGGTTCTTATTTGTCTGGAAGTTTAGTTTATAGTCCCGTGATCCCTTACATCTTCTTGGAATGCTAAGACTATTCTACTACCAAATAGTCATTACACAAGGGCATGATCCCCTGTATACAACTTCAATCGACTGACATTCACCCTTCCAAGAAATGATTTGCCATTTAGTGTCGCGAGCTGAACTGCGCCACCACCCATGATTTCCCTAACTATAGAGGGTCCCAACCAGTGCATTTGAAATTTACACGGAAACTTTGTGAATTTACCATCATAGAGAAAAACCAAATCGTTCACCTTCAATGTGCACAGCTTAATATACCTATCATGCTAGGCCTTCTCATGTTCCTATTACAATTGCTGCTGAAATCCTGCAAGAAATCGGTCTTTTTCCAACTCCATCAACTGCGCGAGTCGTTCCTCCAAGGTCTCATGATTCGTCATCTCTGTCAAAGCCACAAAGCACAAGCTTGGTAAAAATATATTCCATAGGCATCACTGCCTCGATCGCATAGACCAACTGAAAATGGGTTTGGCCTATCAACTTCATGCAGGTCATCCTATATGCCCATAGGATTGTTGGTATGTGCACATATCAATCATTCCTCTTCACATTAAAAACCTTTTCCAACTCATTTTCCAAAATCTTATTGATCGCTTCCATTGTACCATTAGCTTGTGGATGATGGGGCATACTCTTTTGATGGTACACCTGGAATTCTTCGAGCATTGTGCCCATTATTTTATTCGAGAAATGCCTACCCCTATCACTCATCAATATCTTAGGGCACCCAAACCAAGTTAAGATGCATTCAAAAAAAAAGAAAAAAAAAGTAAGGGATACTGAGCTTTTGAGGTGTTGGAGTATCCATGCCATACCTCAAGTCATGGAGGAGAAAGTAAGGGGTATTGAGCTTTTGAGGTGCTAGAGTATCCATGCCATACCTCAAGTCATGGAGGATTCTGAAATGATATCCATAGAGAATGTTGTGCCTCCCCTCACAGGAAATCTATTTGATTATTTGGTAGCTAACTTCATCCCAGGGATATGGTATACTAGCCCTTCTAATTCCACTTTTATCTTCAACAGGGGTTTCATTATTTTGGAAAAATTTCTTCTTGGCAACGTGGCCAATTGGTTTCTCATCTTTACTCTAAGGAAACCCAAGAGGAAGGGTAGTGACCTTACCGATGAATTCAGGGGTTATTTAAAAGGAGTGACCTCTAATGGTGACAGTAGCATGAGTTCTTGTGTGAGGTACCAGAGAGAGAGAAAATCCTTGGGCAATTTCATCATCAAACCCTCTAAATTTCCCAAAGAAATTCATCCAGTTTGCCCTTGTGAATATATCCACCACTTGAGGATGTGCATGGAGCCTAGTGGAGTTAGTGGGCTCCTTTCTCATAAACCCTCCTGTCATACTGCCTGTAATTTTTTAACCCAAATATGGAGGTGGAGACAAAGAGTTTTGAGAAGAATTAAAAAACAGAGGAGACTGTGTTTTTTCTTAAATAAACATAAATTTGTTTTATGTATTTTCTACCCTCCTAAATACTTATCTCATCCTCAAATTTAGACCACTTATTTCATATATTGATATTCAATAGGGGGCATGCATAAACCCTACCTCTCCAGAATGAAATTCATGCTAAAAACTGTGTTTTCTCCCTTCAAAATGACTCACTACCCCTCTTGTAGAAGTCCGTTGTCCCTCCTGTAGATTTCCTGTAGGTGCTCCTGTAGAAAATGCCGAGAGCAAAGATAGGGAGGAAACCAATGGAGGATGGTGGTTACGAGGCTATGGGGGCACAAGAAGACTGCTGTGGCTGAGTTACGAGGAGAAAATGAAGAAAAGGTGGTGAGAATGCATGGGGAGGAGTGCTCATTGTTTTTTATGGCTATTTTCGGTTATGAGTGCTGAGTTGCCAAGGTGTACATTGGCCATATTTGGACCGTTAGTCCCCACCTACTTGGTCATCATGGCCCCTCCTCGTAATCATCACTCATTATTGCATCGGAGTTCACACTTCCTCCCACTACCTGTCCTTGGCATCTTGTGCTTGAGTTGACTATGTGCACGTGTGGGTGACATCTCGGATAAGTGGAGTCAACTAAACGAAGGTGGCCAAGTTAACTAGCCACCTTTCCCTCGTTCAATCTCAACCATCTCTTTGCCTTCGTATGACTCCTAATTACACAAATGCAAATAGAGGAGTGACTTAGTTACTTACCTGTGATCCGAGTGTATTTGCTATGAGGTGATGTGGCTTTCTTTGCTGCATGCCTTCATTTCCCTTTATGCATGTTGTCTCTGCTTGCTAATGTATGGTTGTGTGCTTGTGTAGGTTCTTCTCTTGCTGGAGTTGAGCTTCATGGGCCTTTTCAACCTTCATGTGTGCACTTTCTCACTACTGGTGCTGGACTTCTATGGGATCAACTGCTACAAGAATTCCTATAGGAGCTCCTGTAGTTGCTTCTCCCCTGGAAACTTCAGCTTTTCTTTGTGCTTGGAGCTCAAGAATAATGCCAGAGGTGTCATGAATGATGGAGGGATAATAGGTAAGCTTTAGGTAAGGTTATTGGTGCCTTTTCCTTTTTTTTAATTTTATTTTTTCAATATTGGAAAACTGTTTTTTTGTGTTTTTTTCTTGGATAGGGAAAAAATGATGCTTGGGGTGTGATGAAGGCTGGGAAATGATGGAAAGGAGGCTTGAATATGGTAAGAGGGAGGATAAGTTCCTCATGAAGCTCTCATGGTCCCTCAAATTGCCTTCTGTAGACACTTTTGGCTCTCTGTAAATCCTACAGGAGCCTTCCATAGAAAACACAGAGCCTCTTGTAGAAACCATAGTTTTGGAAGAAAAATGTGCAGTGGGGTAAAAGAGATGCCAAAAATGATGGAGGAAGGTGTGGAGAAGATGAGACAGGTGTTGGTATGAATGTCAGGGTTCCCTTGGCACCTTCTTCTACTCCTTGTAGTCATACTGCAGACCTGCAATAAAATAAAAATTCATTTTTTCTTTTTCTTTTTTCTCTTTTTTTTTTGAAAACAACCAGGGCACCTCAGAGAGGTTTTCACCTTAATTACCTACCCTGGGCGCCTCCAAGGAAGGTTTTCACCGAGGGATCTTATTCCCTTTCCTCTTTTTTTATTTTTATTTTTTTTTACATCACTGGGTTGCCCCATAAGAGGTTTTCAACCCAATGATGGGACTCAAGCGCCTTATGGAGGTTTTCACTTGAGTCCTTATTTTTTATTTTTTCTTCAGTGAGTGGGTGAAGTGGAAGCTAAGACATGCTCCACTACCATCACTGTTTTATTCAAAGCTTCAATAAACTCTCGCTTGCAGAGGGGTTTCTTATAGACTTTCAATCGATGTCCATTGACAAGCATGGGGATGGCTTCATCATCAATGGTTCTGATCAGAACTGAACCATTGTCATTGCATTTCTCCATACTGTAGGGTCCTAGCCATCTTGTCCTCAGCTTGCCTTTGAAATCCTTATATCCTAAATCATAGAGTAGTGCCCAATCTCCCTCTTGGAATTGCTTCTCCTTGATATTTCTGTCATGCCATATCTTTCTCTGAAGTTGAACTACCTCTATATGGAGAAGGGCTTGCAATCTATATTCATCCAATCCATTGAGCTGAAGTAATATATCTTCCTGTTCATGGCTGAGGTCTAGGTCTAGTTGAGCTACCATATTTAGGGTATTGAATTCAAATTCTATTGACAACAAAACCTTCTTCCCATAGACCAGTTCATAGGGTGTGAACTTGGTGGTGGTATTCCATGTTGTGTTGTAGGCCTAAGTGGCCTCAACTAATCTGTCTGCCTAGTCCTTTTTGTTGTTGCTCACTACCTTGGTTAGGATCCCTTCCAATGCTATGTTAGTGACCTCCACTTTCCCATTGGCTTGTGGATGGTAAGGAGTGGAAGTCTTGTGCTTGATCTTATGATGTGTGAGCAGGTCTTCAATCAGGCTGAAAGTGAATGAACTACCTTGGTCTTTGACCAACTCTCTCGGATACCCAAACTTGTAGAATATGTTTTCTCTAAAAAACTTAGCTACTTTTTCTTCTATTGCTACTTTGATTTGTTTTGTCTCTACCCACTTTGTCAGGTAGTCAGTGCACACAATGATATATTGCTTCTGCTTTGAAGGGGGGTTGATATGCCCCACAAAGTCCATGCTCCACTTCTCAAATGGCTCAAAGGTCACTTGAGGTTGCATGGGAATTTCATCCTTTGGAGTGGGTTTCCCCATCCTCTGACACCGATCACACTGGCTCGTGTATCTCCTCACATCCTGATGAAGAGTGGGCCAGTAGTAACCTGCTTGCAATATCTTGAAGGTGATTCTTTTTGCTACAAAATGACCTCCAAAAGGCCCGTCATGACAGGTCAAGAGGATGTCAAATACTTCCTCCTCCCTGACACATCTTCTCAAGATCTGATTTGGGCCAATTTTGAAGAGATTGCCTCTAATCCAGGTGAAAGGGGCGCTTTTCCTTACTATCTTGCTCTTCTTTTGAGGATAGGTGTGGTGGGAATTGTGCTGAAACCAAGTAGTTTGCTATATCAGCAAACCAGGGAGAGAGTACTGATATAGCAAACAGATGTTCATCTGGAATTTGGTCATCCACAATTGCTTCTTCACCTGCAGGCAAATTTACTCTAGACAAAAAGTCAGCAACAACATTCTCTTTACCAGGCTTATCAATAATGATCAAATCAAACTACTACAGTAAAAGAAACCATTTAATAATGCGAACATTTACATCTAGTTTGTTCATTAAATATCTAATTGCAGCATGATCAGTGTGCACAAAGGTTTGATAGTCTGTGATATAATGCCTGAATTTGTTTAAGGAATGCACGATAGCCAGGAGTTCCTTCTCAGTCATTGTGTAGTTTAACTCTACCTTTGACAAGTTTTTGCTTATAAATTATATGGCATAAGATAACTTTTCATTAATTTGTCCTAAGGCTACTCCTATTGCTTTGTTCGAGGCATCTGTGTGAATGTGAAAGTGTAGGGCCCAGTTTGGGACTCGGACTCTAAGAATCGGGGCAGTCACTAGCTTGCTCTTCAAGGTGTCTAGGGCTTCTTGACAATTTTCCGACCATATGAACTCAACATCTTTCCCTAAGAGGCCAAAAAAAGGAGAGGCTATATTGCTGAAGTCTTTAATGAATCTCCTGTAATATCCGGCTAAGCCTAGGAAACTTCTGACATCTCTCACCTTTTGAGGAGGTGGGACTGTTTGGATGATGGCAATTTTGTTGGGGTCCACCTGCAGTCCTTGTTGAGATATTGCATGACCTAGCACGGTCCCTTCAGTCATCAAGAATTCCCATTTTTCCGGACTGAGGGATAGGTTCATCTCAATACACTTATCTAGAACTTTCCCTAGGTTAGATAAAGCTTCCTGAAAGTCAGAGCCATAAGGAGTAAAATCATCCATGTATATTTCTACTACATCATGAACCAGTTCAGAAAATATACTCAATACCGCTCTTTGGAAAGTGGCTGGAGCATTGCACAAACAAAAAGGAAGGACCCAGTATGTAAAGGTGCCCCAAGGACAAGTGAAAGTGGTCTTATCTTAGTCTTCCGAGCTGATTTGAATCTGATTGTACCAGCTAAACCCATCTAGGAAAGAGAAAAACTTTTTCCCTGCCAGACCATCTAACACTTTATCTATGAAAGGTAAAGGAAAATGGTCCTTCTTGGTGGCTTTATTCAATTCCTGATAGTCGACACAGATTCCCCACTTACCATTTTTCTTTGGCACTAGCACCAAAGGAGAGACCATTCACTGCTAGAGATGGGATAGATGAACCTACATCAAGCAATTTTTGAAGTTCTTCCTTAACAATATCTTAAGCACTGGGTTCATCCTCCTTTGAGGCTACCTGACAGGCTTGCAATATTCCTTGATGTATATATGATGAGTACATACTGAAGGGTGCACTCCCTTCATCTCCTTATAGCTCTAGGCGAAGGCATCTAGATGTTTTTTCAGTATGTTGCATAGTTGCTTCTCTTGGGAAGTAGATAGGGATGGATTGATTTTCAAGGTTCTTTCTGGGCTGAACTCTATATTTTTAACATGAAGAGAAGTAGGGTCGGCCACACAGAGATCATTTGAGGGGTTGGTTTGGGTTTCTCTTACTATGTCTTCTAATGGTGATACACTGGGAGGTGGATTCTGAATCAAATTTTCAATCATATCATCCTCATCTTGCGCTTTTCTCCCCATGGCGAGTTCTAATGCACAAAGTGGTGCATAATAAACTTCATCCTCATCCTCCTCCTCCAACCAAAGAGGTAGATCATGTTTTAGCAAGGGTTGGGTAGGAGGATATAGTGTTTTCTAGCAGGGGTTGGGTAGGAGGATATAGGGTTAACTATTTGGACATGTGCCTGTTCTTTATGGTCATGTTCCCAGCTTAGCAGCTGATATAGGCATGTACTGTAGCCAACCAGGGTCTTCCCAGAATGAGAGGATACCCAGTGAGCTTTGCCTTTGGCTGGAGAACCAAGAAATTAGCAGGGTACTCCCAAGAATTAACGGAGACCATCACATCTTCCACAATCCCCTCAGGGGTCACAGTGGAGCGGTCTGCTAGCTGCAGCACTGTCATGGTCTTCCTCAAGGAGCCCTGGAGGCTAAGTTTGAGCATTGTGTCCTTTGTCATCACATTAATGGCAGCTCCTAGATCAATCAAGGTATGTGGGACCATGGTGCCATTGATGTGGACATCAACTACTGGGCTTCCGGGATCTAGATATTTTGGACAGATTATTTGCCCCAACATCAGGTCAGATAGTTGTCCTATGACATTGATGGTTGGGGCATCTCTCTTGCACCTTCCTGGATGCCTAAATTCACTTCTCTTTGATCAACCTATTGTAGATAGGCACATATTTTATGGCTTGGAGAAGTGGTATCTTCAGACATAAATGTTTCAATTCTCCTAAGAGTTCAGTTTCTTCTGGGGTAGGTTGGATTGTCATGGATAGTCTCTCAGGAAAGGGTGGATTTTCTTTGGGTTCGCTTTCCTCTTTATCTTCCTCAACCTCCCTGGGTGGAGGCTGGCTATCTGGAAGAACTTTCCCACATCACAAGTTGATTTCTTGAATCTCCATAGCATAAGTTGGGCATGATGGTTCCCCGCTATACACTTGCTGAGCATGTCTGTTGTTTGGGTTCAGATTTGGCTGGGCAGGCATTTGGGGTTGCCTTGGTGGAGTAGAAGGTAACGGTTTTGGTTGGGCAAGTGGTGGAGGAAGAAGAGCAGGAAGTGAGTTGTATTGGGGCCTCCAACCCTGATGAGGTGCATTCTACTGAGGTTATTGCTGAGCATAGGATTGAAATGAATGAGTGGTTGATTGGGCCTGATATTGAGATGTGAAGGACCAATGAGGAGGTGTGGACTAGGAAGGATGAGCAAGGGGGCCCCAAGAAGGTATGGAGGTCACTTGGTTGGTGTTGTAGTATGCTTGAGATGTCCCTTTCATCCCCTGCTGGAATGGTCTAGGTCCATGTGGTCTCCTTTGGTTTATGTAATAGATATGTTCAATGACTCCTTCGACCCCTTGGTATACAACTTTAAGTCCAAGCAAGGTAGGGCACTTATCTGTAGAATAATTTTCTTCACAGATTGAACAAACCTCTATAGATTTCAATGGGCATTCATTCCTAGGATGCCTACTGGTGCATCTAGGGCAAAAAAAGGCCAAAACCCTCTCTGATTCCTCTTGTTTTCTCTTGATATGTAAGGTAACCATTTGCATGGTAAGATTCTGCAACATCTCACTCTTGAAGTCTTCAGCATGCTTCCAATTTCACCTTTAAGGGATGAATTGGAAGAAGTGGTACTAGCTACAGGTTGACTCCCCCTACCTTTCTTTTTGGCTACTCTAGAATGGTTTCTAAAAATAGTCTTTATGTCCTCATAGGGTAGTTGGTAGATGTCTCCCCCGGCCAGTAGATGGAGGGTGTATAAAAGGTCTTCCCGAATCCCCCTGAGCAAGACCAACTTCAGAGACTCAGGGTCAAGTGTACACCCGACCCTTTTGTAATTAAGCCGGAACCTCTTTTCATAGTCTTCTAGGGACTCATCACTTCCCATGGTCATTCAAAAGATTTCTTAGTTAGTGTCTTTTGACCTACAATAGTCTTGATACTTGTTGTTGAAGGCCTGCTGCATCTGAGCCCAATTTGTGATTCTATTGCCAGGTAATCCCATGAACTAGCACAATGTTGCATCCTTGAGAGTAGAAGGGAACAGTTTCAACTTTTTCTCACCTTCTGCATAGTCATAAGTTCGACAGATGACAACAAACTCAAACAAGAAGGTGTCAGGATCTTCTGTAGTCAGACCATGGAAATGAGGTAGGGTTGAAGGGCTTATATTCTTCATTTTGGTGTCCCCATTAGTCTCTCGAATGGGAAAGGTACCCTCTATTCTTTCTCCATTTCCCATAGCATTTCTGCTTTCAGCCATTGGCTCCAGAGAAATGTTTTCTTCTTCTTCTTCCTCTATAGGTTCGTCAAATATCCCTAGCTGTTCACCTAAGGGTTCTTTTGGATCGCAGCCACCGAAGAAGAGAGAAGGTTGGATGTATGAAGTAGTGGGGATGTTAGGTAGAAATTTTCATGAGTTGTCTCTATTTCTATGAGGCATGAAAGGAAATATTTTTGTTTGGTTTTGTGTTTCTTTTTCCCCACACTGATAATACCCGTAGAAATTGAGATTGTGATTGAACAAAACAAATTGCAACTAGCTAAAATGAACTTGCTGAATGGAAATTTGTAGAATTGAAAAGGAAAGCAAGGAAATGCAGAACTGAAAGAAAGGAAATGACTAGTCTACTTTTTCCGAAATGGAATTTTCAGAATTGGAAGGGAAAGCAAGGAAATGTAGAACTGAAAGAAAGGGAATGACTAGTCTACTTCTACTTTTGCTGAAATAAACTATTAGCATAATGTTGCAATAAGAAATAGAAGAAAGTAGTAATCATAGAATACTCTGACGCTTCCCCAGCAATGGCACCAAAAAGTGGTGAGCACTAGTATTGTAGCAAGAATGCTGCAACTCCTGGGCTGCCAACTTTACTTTTATCAACTCGGTAGTTCGTAACAAACTTGGAAGTGTCGATGATGTATGCACAAGTACTAGTTCTCATTGCAAGTTGTCACTTGGTCAGCCGGCACGAGATCACTAGGAGCTCAGGCCAACTTCTATAGATTTCATAAGAAGCTCTATGTGTGATGAAAGGAAAGAAATATTACTCTACAGAAGCTATTCTAATTGCAGAAAGGAAAAAGACTGGAATGCAAAGCAAAACCTAGTAAACCCTAATTAACAAGCTAATTCTATTGTTGTCAAAACACTATGAAAACCATGAAAGGAATGCCATTGCCTACTCAAGAAAGTAAACAACATCTAACCATGCTATTTCTGGAAGTAAATAAGCAAAAAACATATTTTTGGATTTTTATATGTTTTTATGTGAATTTGACATGCATCTAGTTTATTGTGTGTGAGTGTGGCAACGAACAGGTGGTGTTAAAGGGTGGTATTGGAGCTTGGGAGGATGTAATATGATGTGGATGGGTCATAAGAGGTATTAGGTGGTCTTCTGGAGGCTTTTCCCACACTCAGCCTTCAAAAGAAAGCCTACATGAAAAACTACAAGAGGACACAAGGAAACTACAGGAGAAAAACAGGGAAACTATAAGAGGCCTACACGAGGAGGCCAAGAGAAATTTTCACTATTTTTAGGGTGTGAGAGTGGGTGGAAAAGGTGGATGAAGGTTGGAATGAGGGGTTAGGGCACCTAAGGTCTACCATGAATCACCAAGAGAGAGAAAGATGATTGGGTTTGCTCAAGGAGAGAGGAAGAAGTTCTATGAAAAATGCAGGAAACTAGGGTAGAATTGAGGTGAAGTTTGGAAGACCTATAGGGCATGAATTAGATGGAGGGTGTGATTTCTAGCAAGCTAGGTTACTATTGGAAGAGATCTTCTGTATAGAAACCAAGAAAATCAAGCAACTATTTAAATGAATGCATTCTAGGAAAAACAGAGTTTTGCATAAAAATGGCCTAAACTATGATGCATAGAAAGGAATGCTAGGAAATGTTGTAGGAAAGGAAAGCATGAAAGAGGAATATTGTAAATTAGGAAGTGAAAATGATGAAGGAGATCTAAAGCAAAGCAAAACTGGACCATTAATCTACTATAGAGCTGCAAACACTAGAAGTCCTATGAATGAGGAAAATCTGTGTTTTTGGGGCAGCAAGAGAGTCTTTGCCTCAAATCATGGTCCCAGAGGGAGGAAGAGAGGCCAAGGCACTATCGCTAGCCTTTTGAATCTTTTCTGATCACTACTTAACCTACTACAGAAATCACAAATGAAGCAAACTACTAAATTACCAAAAGCAACCTATTCCTACCATAAAAGAAATACATCTAACAACAAATTAATCTACAAACTGAAGTAAAGCATACAAATACAAGTAAATAGAATCTTGGCTACTTGGATTGGGCCCTAACCTAAGAACTTCAGCTCTCTGAGGTAACTCAGTGCTAGCTCAAAAAGGATTCCATCTTCATTAACAAAACAATAGCAAGATTACATAAAACTATCACAAAATAATAGGCTCGAAATTTGAGCAAAGTTTATATGAGCAAAAAAAATCGACCCTAGTGAGGCCCTAGGCCTCTCTACTTATACATTTGAAGCTACCAATAGCTTCCTTAAAATCAGGGAGGCTTGGCTTCCAAAACTCAAGGTAACTCTCAATCATCTTCCACTTGCTCAGCTGCCTTCTAGTTCGTGATTTGGCTGCTTGTACTCTGAGCTAAATGAAGGGGAATTCGAAGTGAGGAGTAATAAATGAGGGGGATTCCCTCCTATAAGTCCTATCCTCTATCTACTTCGATTTATTGCTGCCATTTGACCACTGGATCCTTGACTTTGACCTCGAAATCCATCAATAATCTGCATTAAATACATGTTAGACCACATGGCATAATAACT
>APFE030966040.1:136484-152354 GCA_000404065.3 Pinus taeda | reverse complement strand
GTTACCCTGGCATTACCTCCCCTCAGCCTGAGGTCAATCTAGGTGATAATACCTACATAGGGTGTAAGTATGGAAACATGACCATCACTCATGGGGCTGAAACTAAACACATCAACCTATACCCCCTGCCAATCCCCTCCTAAAATCAGAAAATACCTATTGGAATGATGAAGAACATCATTCAGAAGCTATTCACCCAATATTTACAATAGCCCAAGCCATGAGCCTTAAGGAAAATTCAGAGTAAAATCTGATAAATTGTCATATTTCTAATCTTGATTTTTCATAGCATTTAGCGGGGCGGTCTAGTCCTAACCCAAATACCATTACTAACTTGCATAACTCTTATAAACATGATATAGTAGTTGAATTACATTCAACCCTCTTATCTGCATTTCCTGCATATTCAATGACTAAATTTGGAGGTAAGGTAATTGAAATTTATTCTGGAAAAACCTTAAATATCAATTTTTCCATGACTCTTGAACAAGAGGAACAACTAACACAAACATTGAAATACTTTTCAGATACATTTTCTTGGGAAAAAACAAACATTAGGGGTATTCACCTGGATACATGCATTCATCATATCTACATAGAGGGAAATGCCAAATCTGTTAGACAATCGCAGAGGAGAATGAACCCCTCTTTGAGAAAAATTGTAAAAAATGAGTTGCAAAAATTGTTAAATTTAGGGTTCATTTATCCTATTTTGGATATCCAGTGGGTATCCCCACTATCTATCGTCCCTAAAAAGAATGGTAAATGTCATTTGTGTGTGGATTATAGGGAACTAAACAAAGCTACATTAAAAGATAACTCTCCTTTGCCTTTTATAGACCAAATGCTAGACACTCTAGTAGGGAAGAGGTATTATTCTTTCCTAGATGGGTTCAGTGGGTATAACCAAATTAGGATAGCTCCAGAGGACCAGGAGAAGATGACAATCACATATCCCTGTGGAGCCTATGCATATAAGGTACTACCATTTGGTTTATGCAACACACTAGCCACATTTCAAAGGGCGATACTTGGCACTTTCTCTGATCTTTCGCATGATTGTGTAGAGGTTTACATGGACAATTTTACAGTAATGGGTGATACTTTTGAAGAAGCTCTACATAATATTAGGATATTTTTGTAGAGATGTAGAGAATCTAATCTTTTATTGAGTAATGATTTTTTTTATGATTATGACTGAGGGTATTGTTTTGGGTCATCGTGTTTCTACTGTAGGAATTAAAGTTGATCCAGCTAAGATCAAAGTAATTGAAAATGTTCCTCCACCAACTAATCAAAAGGGAGTTCAAAGTTTTGTTAGGCATGCATGCTACTACAAAAGGATTGTTGAGAATTTTATAAAGGTAGCCTTGCCCTTGTTTAAATTATTGACCAAAGAATCTGAATTTCATTGGAGTGATGAGTGTCAATATACATTTGATACACTCAAGGAAAAACTTTCTTTAGCACCTATCTTGAGAGGTCTAGATTGGAAATTTCCCTTTCATATTTCCATTGATGCCTCTGATTCAGCTATAGGAGTGGTATTGGGCCAAAAGGAAAATCCATAACCCATGCTATCTATTTTGTTAGTAAAAATTTAACTCCTATAAAACTAAATTACACCATAACTAAAAAAGAGTTCCTTGCTATTCGATATCTCATGAACAAACTAGTCACTAATGGCAGGATTACTAGGTGGCTTTTGTTGCTGCAAGAATTTGATGTCATGGTATTGGACAAGCCCAGAAAAGAAAATCAAGTAGTGGATTTTCTATCTAGGCTCAACCATGCAGGCGAGGATATCCATGTTAATTATAGCTTTCCTAATGAGAATTTGTTTTCTATTTATGTCAAAACACCTTGGTTTGCATACATGGCCAATTGCCTTGCTACAAGAAATTTACCACCGTACTTCTCATCTAGTCAGAAAAAGAGAATTATTAGAAAAAGTTTTGATTACCCTTGGATAAAAGGCGACCACTTTTGCACCGAACCTGACTTGACTATTCACAGGTGTGTTAGAGAGGATGAGATATATGATATCTTGAGATCTTGTCATGATGATCCCTGTGGAGGACATGTTGTAATTAAGCGAACATCCTATAAGATCCCCCGCTTTGGTTACTACTGGCCAAGTCTTTTCAAGGATGCAAAGGAGTGTGTTCATAAATGTGATAGCTGCTAAAGAATAGGATGACCTATTCAATTGGATGAAATGCCTTTGCAGCCACAAGTTCTCATAGAACCATTCAAAAAGTGGGCCTTGGATTTCATACATCCCATCAATCCTTTGTCCAAAGGTAAGAAGTATATTTTAGTTTGTACTGATTATGTTGCGAAGTGGGTGGAAGCGAGGGAACCACCTAGAGCAATGGAGAACGCAGTGGTAGAATTTATTTTTTCTGATATTTTTGTACGATTTGGAGTACCAATGGAAAATTTTATTGATCAGGATTCTTAGTTTGTGTCAAATCCCGTGTAGGAAATTGTATAGAAATATCATATTACTCATTGGAATTCCACCCCTTACCATCCACAAGCCAATGGGAAGCTGGAATCAACAAATAAGGTGTTGGCGACAATCCTGACTAAGACAATGAAATTACATAAGAAGGATTGGTCTGATCGCGTTTTTGAGGCATTATGGGCCTACATGATCACATGGAGAAACACCACTAGCTTCTCCCTATATGAGTTGGTGTAAGGAAAACAAGTTTTACTCCCAATTGAATTTTAGATCAAAACTTTTAAGATAGCAGATTTGGGCATAAACCTTGGTGAAGCACAACAACAGTGAATCCTATAGGTTAATGGGTTGGATGAGATTAGGCCAGATGATTTTTAGCACACTGATCTAATCCAACAATAATGGGCTAGATGGCACGATAGATACATTAAGAAAAAGCAGTTCAAAGAGGGAGATTGGGCATTGCTATTTGATTCAAAATTTAAGAATTTTAAAGGGAAATTTAACACACATTTGATTGGCCCCTATGAAATTCAAAAAGTTTTTGATAATGGATATGTTTAGGTTACAACAACTGATGAGGGGAATGTTATCTTCTTGGTGAATTGGCATAGGCTCAAACTATGTCAAAATTCTCAATTTAAGGTGGAATTTGTGGAAGAGATTGTGAAGAAGAAGGAGCTAGAAATGGTGGAGAAGGAAGTCATTCCTTTCACTACCTCTTCTTGATTTCCTACCATAATAAAATGAGCTTACTTTGTTCCTTCCCGTGCTTAATAAAACATGAAAATAAAGTCTATTGACTATGCTAATTACAGAAAAGAAGCCCCCTTGGAGTCTTCTTTTTCAGTATTTCAGACTCTCTAAAATTGAAATCTAGTGAGCATGAACTTCCCTTGGCTTGTTCAAATCATAGGACAATACACCCTTTGGATCCTCAAAATAAATTATGTCTTCAGTTTATTTTTGGTTTTCTCATGTTGGAGAGATGTGGGATCTCTTAAGGCCCTCCTTCCATCAATCTTGCCCCATCAACATTAGCAAATTATCTGGGTTTGAGATTAAAGACTTTTTATGCCTTGAAGCTTGTATACCTCAATGATAAGTTATCTCGTCAGCAACAATGGAGATTCAACATGGCTCCTTGACTTCTAGATCCTATAGGGGGTTTGATAACAACTCACACATTCAAACCTAATAGGATGCATCAGAGGTACCTTGGTCCTTGTTGTCATTAATGGTGATGGACCTCGCGTTGGTTAAAAACTGACCTTAGTGGCTGGTAATCCAATGATATTACTACAAATTTGACTTAGGCACCTATATCCATGTGCAGTAAACTGTACAAGAAAAAGGGAGAACATTACAAAAATTTTGAATTTGCATGAATATAAGTCATGGCCACCCTTGTGGAATAAGGTGGCGGTGAGCCACTGTGTCAGAACATGAGTCCCCATTCTCGATTATTATTTTGATTATCTTCCCAACATTTATCCCGCAGAACAATCACGATGAAAATCATGATCACGTTTTTCATTGTTCGATGTTTCCCTATTACCCTACACCTTTCCTAAAATAAAACATTCCTGTTTTTATCGAGTTTGGACTTTTTCACTTGGTCTCAGAGGCATATTAGTGAACTGATCGAACTATGCTCTCTCCCACTCCTAGTCACTATTGAAAATGCGATTCGCCGTTAAATTCAAACCTCAGGGTCTGACATTACTTTACACTTACCCACAAAGTAAGAAGAGGTTGGAGAAGGCATGATTGTTGCCTCTATTCTTAAAGTTTAGCAGGCATAATTCAGAAGCGATGAAGTCTTTTGCTCTAAACCTAAATGGTCTTAGGGCGTAGGTGGGTAACATTAACTTTAGATTGATAGAGGAGTCAGTGGCCTGAGATTGTGGAGTTCCACAGGAAGGAGAGCGTTGGTTTAAAAACCAACAATTCAACAAGGATAACTGCACACCCTTCCTTAAAAAATATCATGTAGACCTGGGCTGGAGCAAGGGGATTTCATAGGATTACCTTAGAAATAAGTACCGATGGATCTTGTTCCTCTTACAGAGGTACATTGCCTATGAATGTCGTTTTGGGTTAGCTTTCCTATTTCATATTCATCTCCTTGACCATTTGCTAGGAAAAACCTTGAATTTACCATATTATCTTAGAATTTCCTTATTGAAGAGGGCATCATCAAAATTATCACGATAGAGGTTTTGAAGAAACAAGAATAAAACATGGGAAGGGTTTTTGGTAGAGAATTACTTCGTGGATGACGAGCAAGAGCCCGACTTACCAGAAACCAAAGAGGTAGAAACAATGGAGAAGACAAGAAAGAAACCCCAAAACTATGCTCATATGACAGACGAGGTTAAGAAATATGAGGAGGTGATGGTGATCGGGGAAACTAAGGGGAAGAAGACAAAGCTGTCAAAAGGTACCCCTGCTCCTCCTAGGCATTTTATGAGGGGCCAGGCAATGAATCTAGAGATAAAGGAAACTACAGAGGAGGAGGTGCAACATATTTAAAATTAAGAATAAGGATAAGAAGCCGTGAGACTTGTCTAAGGGGAAGTAAGTAAATATTGAGTCAGTTGTGTTCATTGACAAAGAAGAGTTGGAGGCCGAGTCTTTCCAATACCCACAGGAAAGCGGGGAGAAAACATTCGAAGGTTGCAGAGAGTAGGAAGAACTAAGTCCACCTCTATCTTCTCAAGGGCAGCATGGGGATGAGGAAACCTCTAAAGAGTAGCAGTCCCTGAAGGAGATGGAGGAAGCTATTGTTGGGTGTGGAGCCTGCTTATCTTCTATATTCAAAGGTCTCAGCCAGATGTATACCTTAGGAAGATTGTACACCATTCCATGCAGGGGGGTGCTGGGGGGACTTGTCCCCCTCCCCTGCGGGGATTTAGGGGGGGCAATACCTGCCCCCGAAGCTAGAAAATAGATGTAAAATTGCCTTGTAAAGGTCTCGTAATTTCTAGTCAATCTGGGTCGTTCATTAGGCAGATGATCTGATGGTAAAAGTTATATTTAATTTAGGGTTTTTTGCCTTAGAAGGCAACCCCTCATTATATACGAGGGAATTGTATTGCGTCTGTGCAGGTCTGTATTCTGAGTGAGGAAGAGAGAGGAAATTGAGAGAAAGGAGGGTATTACAGCAGATCTACTATAGGTTGTATCTCTTCAGTTTGCTAGATAATATAATAAAAGAAGGACTGGTTGTTTCTCCGTGGACGTAGCCTAAACTAGGTGAACCATGTATATCTGTGTCTCTCTTTTTTTATGCGTTTTATGTGTTTATATTTTTGCAATAATTTATGTGTTCCATTTCTCTGTAGTATATAATTTTCTAACAACTGGTATCAGAGCCGAAGGTCTATTTGGTTGATAAACTCACAGGAGAGAAGGGTTCCTAGTTCGAGTGGGAGCAATGGCAGAAGATGGTAGGTTTAGGGTCAAGAAATTCAACAACCAAAACTACTAGCTGTGGAAGATGCAGATGGAATATTATCTATATCAGAGAGATTTGTACCTACCATTGAGCAGAAATACAAAGAAGTCGACCAGTATGACAGACACAGAATGGGATATTCTCGACGGAAAGGCACCTAGAACAATATGGCTATGCCTAGCAGCGTCGGTAGCATTTAATATTTCAAAGGAAACGACAACAAAGGGTTTAATGTCAGCATTGGCCAAACTATATGAAAAACCCTAAGCCTAAAATAAGGTATTTCTTATGAAGCATTTATTTAATATGAAGATGTGAGAAGGTGGATCTGTTACAGACCATTTAAATGATTTTAATACAGTTACAAGTTAGTTAAGTTCTGTAGGGGTAAATTTTGATGATGAAGTTAGGGCTCTGTTATTTCTGTGCTCATTGCCAGAAAGTTGGAATGGCTTAGTTATGGCCATTAGTAACTCTGCCTCTGGATCTAGTACTTTAAAGTTTGATGATGTTGTCAGTGCAAACCTTAGCGAGGAAATGCGACAGAAAAGCTCCAGTGAGACATCAGGTAATGCTTTGACTGCAGAGACTAGGGGAAGAAAAATGGAAAGAGGAAAGAGCTCTCGATATCGTAGTAAGTCAAGAAAAGGCAGATCCAAGTCCAGATCGGGGATAGTGTGCTAGAAATGTGGGAAGAAAGGACACCTGAAGAAATACTACAAGTTTCGGAAGGGAAAAGAAGGAGACGCGCAGCAAGAATCTAATCATGAAGCAAATGTAACAGGTGATGTGTTGCATGATGCTTTGATTCTTTCATTATAAAATATTATTGATTCCTAGGTGGTAGATTCAGGGGCCTCATTTCATGCCACACCTGATAGGAAACATTTTCATGATTATGTTCAAGGAGATTTTGGATAGGTTCGATTGGGTGATCATAAACCCTGTAAAATTGTTGGAATGGGTACAGTTTTCATAAAACAACAAAATGGAAATCAGTGGCTATTGAAGGAGGTAAGGCATGTTTCAGATCTGAAGAAAAATCTGATTTCAACAGGGCAGTTGGGAGGTGAAGGTTGCGTAACTACTTTCACAGATAAAACTTGGAAGGTCACAAAAGGATCCCTAGTAATATCAAAAGGAGAAAAGGTTGGTACATTGTATTTATACAATGGTATTTGTAATTCTATTAATGCTTTAACCTCTACAGGAGAAGATATGACATTGTGGCATCATAGGCTTGGGCACATGAGTGAGAAGGGGATCTAGATTCTTCACTCAAGAAATTTGTTGCCAGGTTTGAAGCATGTTGATTTAAAATTCTGTGAAAATTGTGGAAAACAAAAGGGAGTCAGATTCCTTAGAGTTGGGAAAGAAAAGAAGAGCAAAATATTAGATCTTGTGCATACAGATGTATGGGGACCTGCTCAGGTATCATCTCTTGGTGGCTCTCGTTATTATGTTACTTTTATTGATGATGCAACCAAAAAAAACTTGGATTTATTGTATTTGAAATAAATCTGATGTATTTGATACTTTCGAGAAATGGAAAGCTTTGGTTGAAAATGAGACGGGAAAAAGGTTGAAGTGTCTCAGATCAGATAATGGAGGTGAATATTGCAGCAAAGAGTTTGATAGGTATTGTCCCAAGAATGGATTCGTAGAGAGAAGATAGTTCCAGGAACACCACAAGAAATGGCGTGTCAGAAAGATGAACAAACACATGGAGCGTGAAAGGTGCATGAGATTGCCATGTAGGAATTCCTACATTTTGGCAGATGCTGTAGATACTGCTGTTATCTAAAAAAACAGAGGCCCTCAAAGTTCCTTGATGGTGGTATTCCAGAGGAGGCAAGGATAGGTAAAAAGGTAACTACTCCTTTTTAAAGACTTTTGGTTGTGAAGCCTTTGTCCACATTAACAAAGAAAATAGAACAAATCTTGAGGCAAAATCAAAGAAATGTACCTTTATTGGATATGGTGTTAATGATTTTGGTTATTTCTTTTATGATTATGAAAAACATAAAATCATTGGGAGTAGAGATGTCATATTCAATGAAAAGGTTTTGTATAAGGATCAGTTGTAGGAAAAGAAACAGGAAAAAGAAAACAAAGAATACATAGTGCTTAACGAGATCACAGAAAAAGTGATGGTGCCTAAAAATCATAATGATCAACAGCCAGAACAACAACCACAATAGCAACAAGCAATTCTAACAATTGAAAGTGGTGTTAGAAGATCTACCAGGATAGGTAGACCCCTTGAACGATACTCTCCTTCATTATATTATGTATTGTTGACTGATTCTAGTGAACTAGAATGTTATGAAGAAGCAATGTGGGTAGAAACTAGGAAGAAGTGGGAGCAAGCCATGAAAGAAGAGATGGAATCCTTACCACATAACTAGACTTGGGACTTAGTCAAGTTGCCTGCAGGTAAAATAGCATTGCAGAATAAATGGCTTTATAGGCTGAAGAAAGAAGATGGAGGAAAACAGAGGTGCAAAGCTAGACTTGTGGTGAAGGGGTTTGCACAGAAGAAAGGTATTGACTTTGTTGAGATATTTTCTCTTGTTGTTAAAATGACTTCAATCAGAACTATTCTAAGTCTAGTATTAGCTGAAGATTTGCATTTTGAGCAGTTAGATGTAAAGACAACCTTTCTCCATGGGGATTTGGAGGAAGAGATATATATGCAGCACCCACAAGGATATGAGGTAAAGGGGAAGGAGAAACTAGTGTGCAGGTTGAAGAAGAGCTTCTATGGCTTAAAATAGGCTTCAAGGCAATGGTATCTAAAGTTTGCTAGGTTTATGTCTGAACAAGGTTATACTAGATGTCACTCTAATCATTGTGTTTATCTCAAAAGGAAAAATGATGGAAGCTATATTATATTGTTATTGTATGTAGATGACATGCTTGTTACAGGTTCTAACATGCAAGAGATAAATGTGCTCAAAAGAAAATCGACAAACTCATTTGCTATGAAGGATTTGGGTGTTACAAAACAAATCCTTGGTATGAGAATAACTAGAGATAGGAAGAATCGCAAATTAACATTGTCTCAAAGTGAGTACATAGAAAAGGTGTTGAAAAGGTTTAATATGCAGAATGCAAAACTAGTTAGTACACCATTGGCTAGCCATTTCAAATTAAGTAAGGAGGCATGTCCCAAGACTCAATAAGAAATGGCTCAAATGTCTAAAGTTCCATATGCATCAGCAGTTGGAAGCTTAATGTATGCAATGGTCTGCACAAAGCATGATATTGCACATGCAGTGGGAGTTGTAAGCCGGTACATGAACAATCTAAGAAAACAACATTGGATGGTGGTGAAGTGGATTCTCAGGTATTTGAGAGGTACCACAAATCAAGCATTATGCTTTGGTGGTTCAAACATTTCTCTACAGGGATATGTTGATGTAGATATGGTGGGTGATAGAGATAACAGGAGAAGCACAATAGGGTATGTGTTTACTGTAGGTGGAACAGTTGTCAGTTAGATCTCAAAACTACAAAGTGTTGTTGCACTTTCAACAACAGAAGTAGAGTATGTTGTTTCTACAGAGGCTAGTAAAGAAATTATTTGGTTACAAAGGTTTTTGGATGAATTGGGTAAGAAGTAGGAGTTGGGCATGTTATACAGTGACAGCCAGAGTGCCATACATATTGCAAAGAACTCTGCATTTCATTCCAAGACTAAGCATATATAGCTCAAGTACCATTTCCTATGGTCAGCATTGGAAGATGGACAGTTGAAGCTGGAAAAGATACACACTAGCCAGAATCCTGCAGATATGTTAACAAAAGTTGTTGTTATAGACATATTTGTTCACTGCAACCCCAATCACATATGTCGATAAACCAAGGGCTCTCAAACCCCTAAAAGTGTTGTTTCAAACCCTAAAGGATCAAGGTCAACTGATTACATCATTTCCCAGAAGTTCTCCCTGAAAAACTACTCAGAACTAGTCAAAACTAGACCATACAGACTGCTCCATGCTGAGGGTGCAATGCATCTCACCTGTTACACACAAGGGGTGTGAGGAATACTGAAAATCCCTTCTGTAGGGTGTGATGAGTGAGAGCAGACAAATGGCAGAGGCAGTTGGCTAGGTGGAAACTCAGAGAATCTTCTAGAAACTGCTCATATGGCACTTGCCTCTCTGAATTCGCCCAAGGATGAGTAAGAGATCATAAAATATCCATGTGGAACCAAGAACTATCAGTGAAATGACACTAATCAAAATCCCATAAGCTGGCTTACCCCCCCTGCAAATATCTATTTATAGATCCGTCATCCTAGAGATTCGAAGGATGGAATTTTGTATTTTGTAAGGAAGTGTTGTTGGTTTCTTTGTGAAGCATTGTATTGTTGGGTGATCTAGCTTTTCATGAGGTGAAGAGGGCGTTCATGCTAGGAGGATGGCGCTAGATCAGACAACTCGGTTGTAATCCTCTCTTCTACTTCTATCAATAAAGCTATTTGAGTTTTCCTACATATGCTTGCTTATTTCTGAGTCTTGTATTTGTGTATGCATTTGTATGGTTAATGTACATCTGATTCTACATTGTTTATGGTATCATAGATCTCTATGCTTTGATGGTATTTTGCTGCTTTGACTCTACAGGTGTTCTTTGAAGCAAGACAAGTGAGAAAGGAGTGGTGAAGTTCTATCAAAGGAGAGAGGAAACAAGCAAGGAGCCAAGCGAAAGACTAAGGTTGGTGCTCTCTGCTTCTCTCTTATCTATCTCCCATAAAGGAAAACACAAGTTACTTTGAATTTTTTGTTTCTAAGATAGCTACCCATCTTAGTGGGACTAGCAAATCTGAATAGACACTAGTTTTCTCGAAAACAAAATGGTGACTCCACTGGGGAGCAAATAGTTTGTTTGTTTGTTACTATTGTTTTCTTTATAAACTACAGACGGAGCCTGAAGTTAAGCCAGCTAGCCTTCGAACTACTTTTTCAATGCAACTGCAAAGTATATCAATGCTACTTTAGTCAATCTTCGGGTTGGTTTATGAAGTGAACATCTGACTTGCAAACATCCTAAGTGCCCTGGTGGTAGCTTTGTAACCTTATTATATCACACCTCTATACTTTGTGTTTACTGTCCATCATAAGCTCGGCCTAAATCCTTGAACTTAGCTGCAAATTGTGAGTGAAAACCAAGCTCAGTATCATCCCTAGACCATCACACTATCTCTCATTGGCAGTCTGGATGCATCGCGCCTCCCGTGTGTTGCAGCTGAGATGCATCCCTATTCCCTTAAGGACAGGTGTGATGATCGAATGAAACTATTTCCCTCTCTAGATTTTGGTTTTTTCTTCATTATTTTAAGCTCTATTCAGTAGTTTTGCTGCCTATGATTAGTATATCACTGTTGAAACCTTCTTCCTTTACATTATTTAGCCTCCATTGATAAGGAATTGTAAATGTTTTTTTTATGTATTTTTCATCATTTATAGTCCTCCTTTGCAAAAAGTAGCTTAATCGAACTGTCGTCTTTTGATTCGAAAGTGTCGCAACTGTCGTTTTTAGTCAAGAAAAAGAGTGTCGTAAAGTCTTCCTCTTTTAGATAGTTGATTGTAATTTTTCCATTGTATTAGATTTTAATTTTCAATTCTTTGAAGTGTCGAAAGTAGTTTTCCATTCGAAATTGAAGCTGTCGTCTTAGTCTTCCTTTCGTTTTGGAAAGAAATTGTTAAAGTGTTGCTTTGAAGAAAAGTAGTTCAGATCTGTACTTAGTTTTCTTTTTGGCATTCTCACATTAAGGAAATCGAAAAACAAATACATGCATGTGCATTTGCATTTAGACTGCATTCGGAAATTGATTTAGGAAAAGTTCATTTAGTGTGTCCTCTCTGCTCTCTATTGAAAGAATCTTACTCTTCTTTCCTTAGTAGCTAGGATTTCCATTGCCAAAAGAAAACAAACGATTGTTTATCATTTAGATTGCATATTTAGGAATTGTACATATACATCATGTGGTGAACCTTGAAAGGAAAACTTCTTAAGAAAGATCAACTATAAAATAAACCTTAATGAACATAAAAACGCTTTGGAACCTAATGCACAACATCTAAAAATCTAGGCTAGAGATGTATTCTGGCATCATAAAGCCTAGTAACTATCGTTTTCGTCGTAGGTTGGGTGATTCCTCCTCTTTGATATGACAAGTGCCAGTACGGACTTGTGCTCCCACGTACTGTCAAGTATCTATTGGGAGACCACAATAAGCTGATATCCTCTATCCTTAGGAAGTCGTGTCTGCCGCCCTATCAATCGCAATGCACTGAACACAGCATTTGGGAAGATTGACTGCCGTACATAAAGTCCTTGGTAATTTCTCCTTAATTTACCATTGAGGTGTATATTGCAGTTTTATGATTGGTTTTGTAATCCCTTTGTCTAGATTTCCAGAGTAGTCAATTTCGTTCCTTTTCGACTCCTTAAAAGAAAAGGTCCATCTAAGTACTTGTCACTTCAGGCTCATTAAAAATCGAAGGCGACTAGAGTCTTAGCTTTTTCTTGACTCTTAAAAATTGAAAAAGCAAGTTGTGTCAAAGCATCATAAAATTCATTGAATTCGGAATAACATCCATGTTCCTTCGTTGATATTAGGTTGAGATAATGGAGTCCACCAATCAAGGATTCCCCTTGGGGGAAATCCTAGTCCTTTCTCCTCTTGGGGAGATATTGGTGCTCCATACATGGCTACATTGTCCCTTCCAGGACTCACAATTGGCTTGCCAGTATGGCTATTCTCGACCTCTATTGTTTAAAATACCATAATTCCTTAGCAATCAATTCAGAAACCAGATGATACTGGAGTTGCTCCCCCACCTTCTACTTCATTTTTTCCTCCCTCTCCTTCTTCCTCTTCGCTTGGTGAAACTAGTGATACTAAAAACCAAGTAGCTAAGAAGAAGAAGAAAGGTAAGGAGAAGAAGAGGAAGAAACCAGCCACGCAAGGGAGAAACCATCATTTGGCAAAAATCCACACACTACACCTTCCAAACCCAAATATCCATGTGTCATTTGCAAAGGAAACCACTATCATCGAGATTGTCCTTGCATCCTGTGGATCTTGAGAGACTGGTATCCCCGCTTGAACAATCTGGTGTCTTCAACCTCTATCGATCATGTTGAGAGTACACCATCAACTAGTGGAAATGAAGTCAATGGAAAAAAAAGGAATATCTATATTTCCTTGTAGGTTGTGTGAAGGCGATCATGCCCTCCACCGTTGTCCTTTTTTGGACAAAGCTAAAAGAGTTTTGGATAACTGTCCTACTTCACTGCAGCGACTTCCACCTGGATACAAGAAACTCTTGCCAAGTCCATCACTAGTTGAAAATCTGACTGACATACCTCTGTTGTTAGTCGAAACACCTATCATTTAAGATAAACCCTCTGAGTCGACACCGGACCAAAGTCAACAGGTCAAGATGGCAGTTGACCTAGTCTTGTCTTTAGAAGGTCCACCTTCAGATGATATAGTCTCCAAAGAGAATGAGAATGACACCGTTCAAATTCTTTTTATTAACACAGAGTCTGATGAACATGGGGGAAATCTACCCGTTCCTTTACTATAGGAGGGAATTTCCCCATTTCAAGAGATTCATCGGGCCATTTATTCGGTCCCTCCTCCGAGCAATCTAGTCACTTCCTTTTATTAGAATCTACTAGCAGGACCCTGCCTACCATCTAATGTACCAGTCTGAATCATAGTACAAGCTTACAGAATGATCATGGCTGGAACTATCATAGATGAAGGGGCTTCTATGAGTATCCTTTCCTCAACTGCTTGGAAATCACTTGGTTCGCCATTGCTTCTGCCTGAGATTCGAAATTTGTCAGGCTTCAATAAAGGAACCAATCGACCGTTAGGGATCCTTCCAAATTTGCCTATAACTTTGAGAAGGAAAACCATTCATTTGAATGTGATGGTAGTCCAAGGGACACTAGATTACAATCTACTCCTTGGGCGTGACTACATTTACAACATGGGAGCTATTGTTTCCTCACTCTTTCGGGTGATGTGTTTCCCGTATGAAGGCAGAATGGTACAACTTGTTGACCAACTTTCATTCCCCGGTTCAAAAATGGCTACTAGTCAAATGCCGTCCTTGAATGGTCTCTTTGCACAAGGAATGTCTCATCAACCTCCAGTACGTCCACCTAATGACCATGACTGATTCGGTGAATGTGACAAAACCCAGGGGGCTGCACCCTAGTCTACTTCAGCAGACAAACCTAGACAAAAAGATAAATTTCCTCGTAGGATATATGACTAGTCTGACACACCTGTCCATTTAGGATATGGGATTAGTTTGGAAAAATATTTCCTCGTCGTAGGTTGTATGATTGGTCTGACACACCTGTCCATATAGGATATGGGATCAGTCTGAAATAGGATCTCCTCGAAAGTTATGTGATTGGAAGCTCACACCATTCACCTTTGTCTATTTTAATGGACAAAGCCAAGGAAGTGTTTTGTCTGCTATGCGGACGAAACAATCTTGCTTTAATCCAAGGACTTCCATATGGTAACTTGGAAACTCTACTTTTCTTTATACTTGGGGGCATGCAAACCTTACTTACGCAAGTGAAAAGTGACCAGCGTAACTCAAACCCCGTAGTATTTTACTAACTTCAACTGCTTAGGTTAGGTGATTGGTCTGATCCACCATTCACCTTTGTCGGCAGCCCAGCAAAGCAAAGGAAATGTTTTCTACGAAACTATCCTACCTAACCTCAGTAGTTCATTAACCTTAGTATAGTATTTGTTCATTACTAGCTTGCATACAAAAGGCTCCTGATCAAAGTTTTGCATGGGGCAAGCTCACTAAAAAATGAACCTACTAATAAAAGACATATTTAAAAGACGACTAGTATGAGGAATGCTTCCGCAAAGTTCAAGCTCGTTAAAAAATAAACCTAGCACTGAGCACATGTTGGCACAAGGTTCAAGCTCATTAAAAAATAAACCCACCTTTTGGTAAATAATCTTTGTGATCGCATTACTATAAGCCTTTTGAGCCTTGGTCATGTTCTTACCATCACCTCCACTCTTTTAGCCGATCATACAACACCACTTGATTGTTTACCCTTTTGAGGGACAACTGTGACGTGTGATTCTGTTAGCCATCTTCTTTACATTGCCATCCTTGAAAAGTTCCAAACTTACCTGGAACTAGTTGCTACCCGAAAACATCACTTGTTCCTCAAAAGCGAGTCTCTTTTAAGCTCTTTTTAGACTCGTAAAATATGAAAAGATTGTTGAGCTACTGGCCTTTCTAGCTCATTAAAGTAAAGGGAAGTGCCATCCCTCCTCTATATTTTAATCTTTTTAGACCCGAGGGATCATTACAGAAAAAGATCGAGCACTTGTCTTGTTCGGCTCACTAAAACTATCGAAAAGTCATCCCTTTCGTATTATCTTATACTTTTTCAGACTTAAGGGATTATACCACAAAAAAGGACTACTGGAGTTTCCTTTTCATCTCTTTTCAAACTCTCTAAACATGAAAGGACTGAGTTATATTTGTTGTTAAACTCATTAAAACAATAGTGACAAACTTGTCCATCTAGACAAGAGCGAGTTTCACTCTCGCTAGGCTCGCTAAAACATAGCGACAGGTTTGTGTGAAGGGAAAATTATAGAACAAGAATATGTTATCCTCCTCAAGCTTGACAAAAATAAAGAGGTACTGGTCAGCAATGACTGGGCAAAAAGGGAAGAAAACTTGAAGAACTTCATTGGTAGCAGGTCGCTCTTGAACATGACACTTTCACTCCATCGCCATGATTGAGTCGGGCTGGGTTATTCCGTTCACCGGTCATATCACCATTGGTCCTCCGTACCATCCATTTTTGGGGTTAATGCTACCAATCCATTTCAGTGTCACCGATATGTTCAAGAGAAGTC
>APFE030966040.1:99062-135792 GCA_000404065.3 Pinus taeda | reverse complement strand
TGCCCGCCTCAGCTAGATCATTAAAATATTATGAAGATAATGTATTGTATTGTATCTTATTACAAGTCACCTTCCAGTTCGAAAAACCTCGGATCCTCATGATAAAGCATTTCACCCGACATCATAAGATTTACGACCTCATGCTTTAGGGGGCAACTGTTATAGAAATATTTGGGCACTGCAACCCCAATCACATATGTCGATAAAACAAGGGCTCTCAAACCCCTCAAAGTGTTGTTTCAAACCCTAAAGGATCAAGGTCAACTAATTACATCATTTACCAGAAGTTCTCCTTGAAAAACTACTTAGAACTGGTCAAAACTGGACCATACAGATTGCTCCATGCTGAGGGTGCGATGCATCTCAACTGTTACACACAAGGGGTGCAATTCATACTGAAAAGCCCTTCTATAGGGTGTGATGAGCGAGAGCAGACAAATGGCAAAGGCAGTTTTCAAGGTGGAAACTCAGAGAATCTTCTAGAAACTGCTCATATGACACTTTCCTCTCTAAATTCGCCCACGGATGAGTAAGAGATCATGAAATATCCAAGTGGAACCAAGAACTATCAATGAAATGACACTAATAAAAATCCCAGAAGCTGACTCACCCCCCTGCAAATATCTATATATGGATCCCTCATCCTAGAGATACAGAGGCTGGAATTTTGTATTTTGTAAGGAAGTGTTGTTGGTTTCTCTATGAACCATTGTATTGTTGGGTGATCTAGCTTTTCATGAGGTGAAGAGGGATTTCATTCTGGGAGGATGGTGTTGGATCAGACAGCTGGGCTGTAATCCTCTCTTCTACTTATACTATTAATAAAGTTATTTGAGTTTTCCTCCATATGCTTGTATATTTCTGAATCTTGTATTTGTGTATGCATTTGTATGGTTAATGTATATATGATTCTACATTGTTTATGGTGTTATAGATCTCTATGCTTTGATGGTGTTTTGCTGCTTTGCATCTACAGGTGTTCTTTGAAGCAGGACAAGTGATAAAGGAGTGGTGAAGTTCTATCAAAGGAGAGAGGAAACAAGTAAGGAGCCAAGTGAAAGAATAAGGTTGGTTCTCTCTGCTTCTTTATCATCTATCTCCCATAAAGGAAAACACAAGTTACTTTGAATTGTTTGTTTCTAAGATCGCTACTCGTCTTAGTGGGACTAGCAGATCTAAGTAGTACACAATAAAGCCGCCAAAGGGAGTAGTACACAAATCGACATTTAATCCTCGTGCTCGAGCAACACAGAATTAAATATAGTATAGGATCTAACCCAATCACCATCCGCTATGTCGACATTTGAAGTACTGCAAAATTTCCCCTCACAAAAGCAAGCTCTATTATCAGCAATAGCTGGGATTGACCCAATGGATTCCAATCTTGTGGCCTTTAATCATAAAGGATACAAACCTCAGTTACTGGCTCAACTCACTTTCCTCGTACAGGCAAAATCCCTCAACAAAACTATTCATAAAACAATCATTGATGAGGGGGCATCTACCTGCACTATGTCAATGAGTTGCTGGAAAACTTTAGGTTCACCACCCTTGTAAAGATCATCAATGACATTAAAAGAATTCAATGGATGAACATACACCCCATACGAGATTTTAAGTAACTTGCAAGTTTAACTGGGGGGAAAGAAAATAGAAATTGACGTCAAAGTTATCGATGGAAACCTCGATTACAATATCCTACTGGGAAGGCCATAGATTTACGCTATGGCTATTATTGTGTCAACATATTTTAGAAAGATTGCATTTCCCTTCGAAGGAGGAATTACAACTGTTGACCAACAAACCTTTCTCCCCAATAGTTCACAAGTTACAGGAAACATTCCAATGATCCATGGAAGCTCTCAATAACTTCAAAATGTCGGAGTAGGCCTCCTAAAAGACCCTGCCTTAATGGGTACTTTTACCCTACCACCTCTGAGTAATCTGGTGAAAGTGGCCATGGTGGAAACTTGCAATATGGTATCTTCTATATCTACAAAGATTCAGAATATTTCCGAACATTTTGTAGATTCAGTCAATGATGATAGGAGAGGCACCATGGGAAGAGTACCACCATCCTTCCCATCTTTAGTATAACAATGAAGATTATTCCAGAGACCTTAATCATCCTTCAATTTTTGATTTTCTATCAAATACTATAAATACGGTGGATTCCGAGTGAAATCTGTCCAATATTGAAGAAACTATCGCCATAAATATATCGACTAACCTAATTTTGTAGAGAATATTCATGTTGACAAATCTTTCGCTTCTTCAGAATTGGAAATATATTGCGCTCTCATTCGCGAATTTAGAGATGTGTTTGCATGGTCATATGAAGAAATGCCAAGCATTGACTCAAGCATAGTTGAACACGAAATCAAGATGTATCCAGATATCAAACCGGTACGAAAATGGCTTCAGCAGGTTCACTTGAAGAAAGCCACTGCCATCAAGGCAGAAGTTGAAAAACGTTTACACGCTAGTTTTATTTACTCGGTTCCTCTAACTAATTGGGTATCGAATATTGTTCCTGTGATGAAAAAGCAAGGAAATATTAGAGTGTGCATTGATTACAGGGATGTAAATCAAGCTTGTCCAAAGGACAACTACCCTACATCCTTCATCGACCAGATAATTGATGAATGTGCCAGATGCGAAATCTTTTCATTCATGGATGGATTTTCCGAGTATAATCAAATAAACATCTACCTACAGGACCAGTCGAAGACTACATTTATATGTCCGTGGGGAACATTTGCGTACCATAAACTACCTTCTAATTTAAAGAACACAGGAGCAACTTTTCATAGGGTTATGAACTACACCTTCCACGACATAAAGAACATCGTTCAATCGTATCTCAGTGATCTACCGACTCATTCGCGAAAGCGTACTGATCATTCGCAGCATTTGAGAGCTATTTTTCTATGTTGCTGACACTACAAGATACGACTCAATCCACACAAGTGTGTGTTTTGTGTCGGTTCCAGTCATTTACTTGGTTTCATAGTTTCTAAGGACGGGATTCGACTCGACCCATGTAAGGTTCAGGAAATCATCGACATGCCTCCACCTTCAAATTTGCTTCAAATTCAGAAACTCCAAGGGAAAGAAAACTTTCTGAGGAGGTTCATTCCAAAATATGCCAAACTTGCTAAAGGTTATACGCGTCTTTTGAAGAAAGAAGTGCCCTTCAACTTGGATCATGTTGTGCAAGCTTCCTTTGATGCTCTAAAGCAATCCCTAATAAAAGCATCATTAATGTATGCTCCTAACTATCAAAAAGACTTTAACCTATATCTAGTTGTAGTAGATATGACCATCGCAATGGTTTTAGTTCAAGAAGACAATGGAATCAAACATCCTGTCTATTATTTAAGTCGAAACTTAAATGATATAGAAAGCAAGTACTCCTATGTTGAAAATCTAGCTCTTGCAGCTGTTCAAGCAGTACAGAGATTTCGACACTATATCCTCTTTCGCAAAACTACCATTTTGTCAGATTGCAACCCTATGACTTACATTCTATCGTGTTAGTTACTAGGGGGAAAATATTTGAAATGGATAGCCATTTTGCAAGAGTTTGATCTAAAATTTGTAAAATCCAAATCAAAAAAATCTCTAGTTTTCGCAAAGTTACTATGTGACTTCCCATCGATGTCCAACGATTCAACATCCAAAGCATCAATCGTGGATGAATCTTTGTTTTTTATATCGTCGAGCGATCCATGGTATGGAGATATAATAATCTATCTCCAGACCCAAACATACAGGCCTAATACCTCTCTCTCCGAACAATGACATACTCAATACCAAGCAAAAGACTACATGATCGTCGGTGATACACTTTACCATCGAGGTATTGATACAGTTCTACGAAGGTGCCTCACGCATGAGGAGGCCGAAAAAGTCTTGAATGATTACCATTCAGGCATGTGTGGGGGGCATCAATTTGGTTAAGCTACGCTGCAAAATATGTTACAAGCAGGTTACTTATGGCCTACTATGTTCAAAGATTGCATAATTGCAATTAGAAGTTGTCATGCTTGTCAAATCTTCGACCGAAAAACCAGACTACCACACGCACCTCTGCATCCAGTAGTTATTGTTGGTCCATTCACTAAATGGGGCATAGATTTCATGACATGTAACCCCACCTTGGCCAGGGGGCATGGGTATATCATAGTTGCGGTTGACTATTTTACAAAATGGACCAAGGCGATGCCTACATTAAACAACAGCGGTGAAACGACTGCTCTTTTATTTTTCAATCATGTAGTCTCTAAATTTGGTGTTCCACAAACTATAGTTACAGATCATGGATCGCATTTTCACAATCACATGATGGTTGAATTGGCTACCAAATTAGGACTGTGCCATGACAGTTCTACTCCGTATTATCCGGAAGCTAATGGACAAGTTGAGGCCATCAACAAAGTCCTAAAATGCATGCTACAAAGGATGATTGGAATCCACAAATAGAGTTGGCACCTAATCCTATACTTGGCCTTGTGGGAATATACGACATTAGTGAGAAATGCAATCAGATTTATACCCTTTCAATTGGTGTATGGCCTGGAAGCAGTCTTACCAATTCAGTGTGAAATTTCATCTCTCAAGTTCGTAGTCGACCTTCTCCCCAGAACTTCAGAGGAAGAGGCTCGTTTCTTGGAACTAATCCAATTGGATGAAACCCGTTGTGATGCTGCCTTGGCTAACGAAGCTCATAAGAAACGAGTCAAGGTGCAATTTGACAAAAATGTCAAACCCCGTGTCTTCTCGGAAGGTGACCTGGTCTTGCTTTACGATAAGGAATCCAATAAATTGGGAGCAGGTAAGCTCCACCCATTATGGATGGGTCCATACATTTTTAAGTGAGTATTAGCAAAAGGAGCCTACGAGCTAGTAGATTACGATGGGATTCCACTGTTGTAACCCCAGAACAGGTTGTATCTTAAGCATTACTATGCTTGATTAAGTGTGGTAATCTCTTTATATGTTTTTGTTATGTTTTTGTTTTCATCAAGAGTGATCGTGTTAGTTAAGCAATACACTTTTGCATTTGTTGCAGATGTCGGACTTATCGGAATCATTTGTTGGATACGCTAACGGAGCTAGTCGTAGTACGTGGAACCTATCTTCTACAGCCTGGGCCATTTTTTATCCAAGCGATGAGCTAGTGAGTTTCAGAGGGGTATGTTTTGGTCGGTCAACAAACAACATCGCTGAATATAGTGAGTTGATAGAGCTTCTCTCTGATGCCATCGCACATGGCATACGCCGACTTGTTGTTAGGTTAGACTCACAACTCATCATCCTACAACTTACTGGCATCTATTCCGTTTGGAATCCAGCTATCTATCATATGTTCCTAAGGGTCAGGATTTTGGAAAGGTAGTTTGATTCTATTCAATATCAACACATTTCCAGAAACTTAAACACATTAACTGATTCATTAGCAAATTATGTGTTAGATAGACATTTGCAACATTTATAAAGGAAAAAGCATTTCAATCAACATTTGCATCAACATCATATAACTTAACCAAAATAAAACTCCAAAAATCAAAAATACATATAACTGTTTATAGTTTTTTACAAAATGTTATGTCTCCAGGACAAAATCGGTCATATGACCCAAAAAACTCAAAATGGAGGAAAGCACCCTAGACTAATGGTGCTGGTGATAACAAGCCACCGCATGTGTGATCATACGTAAGAGCCTAGTCCATTGACTCGACACGCCAATGGTATGGCGCTGTAATCTCAGAGGTAACTCGTCGGTCCTCACATCTTTAATACCAAGGGTGAGACCCTTGATCTAATCCTGCAATACTGCAAGGGTCTCTTCTATGTCTAGATCACAAAGGATAGCCCCCCATACAACCTCTCCTGTTGGAACGACAACTGCTACCCTCGGGCGCGCTGTTGGTTGCACTGGTCCAATATCTGCACAAATATATGGGTTTGATTAGTCTTGATAACATTTAAAAAACACAAGAACATTATAAAATCAATAAACAGAGATATGGTCAGATCTTTTTACCTATAACACCCTACTGCTCGCCAGCCAGTAGCACCAAATCTGGGTCGCCTCGGAAATCCATCCCAACATATGGATACTCGGCGAAGACCATCTCCTGACAGTTGAACCACTCAAAGAAGGCATTAGAGAATGAAATCTGCGACTGACCAGCTTGTCTGAACATAAGATCAACCGATCTTTGCGTCCATGGTTCCCTCGGTGCTGGCAGTCCGAGTGAAATGTACTGTGACTACATCAATAGGATCCTCTCCAAGGCGAAAGCGGTTAGAATAGAACCATAACCAAAGTTCTTGGATCTTCCGTTCTTCACCTTGGAAAGTTGTTCTTTTATAACCGGAAGTACTACATCACACCAGTTGAATACCTTTGGTTCAAGGTATTCCAGGGCATACTGCATATAGGACCTGTTGGCCAAATGAAGAGTCGTGCTACCAGCCAATCTAGCAAAGGTGAATAAAATAGTCCTCAAGGACTGGTCAGTGACATCTCGAATACTGATCTTGCCATCCCTGCTCGGCTGAGATCCATCTCTACAGAACTGGCGAATATAATCCCTCACGGATTCACCCCCACGGGTGGATCCTAATAGTGAGAGAGGGGCACCACACCTCGATAACTCGGTCAAGGAGTAGATATCCTCAACTATCAAAGGGATGGATTTACCTCTAATCTGGAACATTTGGTTGGTAGGATCCCATGCATCGAGAAGATATTGCAACAAATTGATTTGTTGCCTCATGCTAGATATGTGGAATAATTTGAGCAAGCCACAGTTTCGCAATGCAGTAACCGTACCCAAATCATGTAAGGCAATCATATCCTCTTCTTCATGCTCGCGTTCATGCCATGTAATGACCATCTTGATCCGATGAATCTCTGAAAAACAAAGAAGAGAAGAATTAGGATCTTGATTTGGGCAAAAACAGGCAAAATTTCCATGAAAAAACAGTGCATAAACTTTCCTCCCTGCACCCATCGCACCCTAGCTATGTATAGGGTGGGATGCATATTGATTGGCCAATGGCCAACTCAGTATGCATCACACCTTTCGATGTATACTAGGTGCAATCAGGAGAGAACGAATTGTTCAAAACCCTAAGGCCCAGAAAAATAGGAAAAGCTGCTCAGAATTAGAAAAGGAAAGTATGCAATTGAAGAGCTCAGGGTTAGCTCCTACTTGGTCTAGATGGCACCGAAAATAGTCCACCAAATCTCCTAGAATCAACTGATGAAAATCTAGGGGGAAAACACCTCCAGAGCTCCAACAATCCCAAATTTGAATGAAATGGTAAAAATGAGAGGTAAAACTACTTTTATGTCACTGTTCATGTAATTCAAGTAAGATGTTGGTTTTTAACTCAGTTTTCAAGCATGTATTTACATTTCTAATCAATTTGATGGAGCAAGTGAATAGGTAGTACGACCTTCAAAAGAACATAGTGTTAATGGTGAATTGAAAATCTCTGACTATTATTACGAGCAATGTTTCTGTAAAGTTAAAGCTTGTTAAAAAATAAAATTAGCACTGAGCACATGTTGGCACAAGGTTCAAGCTCATTAAAAAATAAACCTGCCTTTCGGTAAATAACCTTTGTGATTGCATTACTATCAGCCTTTTGATCCTTGGTCGTGTTCTTACCGTCACCTCCACTATTTTAGCCAATCATATGCCTCCACTTGATTGTTTACCATTTTGAGGAACAACTACGACGAGTGATACTATTAGCCACCCTTGTTACATTGCGAGGCTTGAGAAGTTCTAAACTTACCTAGAACTAGTTGCTACCTGGATACATCACTCGTTCCTCAAAAACGAGTCTCTTTTAAGCTCTTTTTAGGCTCGTAAAATATGAAAAGATTACCGAGCTACTAGCCTTTACAGCTCCTTAAAGTAAAAGGAAGTGCCATCCCTCCTCTATATTTTAATCTTTTTGGACCTGAGGGATCATTACACAAAATGATCAAGTGCTTGTCTTGTTTGGCTCGCTAAAACGATCGAAAAGTCATCCCTTTCTTATTGTTTTATACTTTTTAGGACTTAGGGGATTATACCACGAAAAAGGACTACTGGAGTTTCCTTTCCATCTCTTTTCAAACTCTCTAAACATGAAAAGGACTGAGTTATCTTTGTCATTAAACTCATTAAAACAATAGTGACAAACTTGTCCATCCAGACAAGAGCGAGTTTCATTGTCGCTAGGCTCGCTAAAACATAGCGACAAGTTTGCCCGAAGGGCAAATTATAGAACAAGCATATGTTATCCTCCTCAAGCTTGACAAAAATAAAAAGGTACTGGTTAGCAATGACTAGGGAAAAATGGAAGAAAACTTGAAGAACTTCATTGGTAGCAGGTCGCTCTTGAACATGACACTTTCACTCCATCACCATGATTGAGTTGGGTTGGGTTATTCTGTTCACTAGTCATATTACCATTGGTCCTCCATACCATCCATTTTTGGGGTTAACGCTACCAATCCATTTCGGTGTCTCTAATATGTTCAAGAGAAGTTGCTTAGAGAATTCACCAACCGAGCTAACGCCTCATCCACTACAATACCTTCACACTCCATTCTTTCATGACAGCCACCCTGAACCTTGTATCATCAGATCTTTTTCACCTCCAGAAAATCATTTACTCCATTCCATGTCATAGATGTGGGATTCATTAAGGCCCTTCTACGACGGGTCACTTCTTGTCAACATCAGCTCATTATCCAAGAAGTTGACTTAGGAACAACTATTTCAGTACTTTGAAGCTTGCATGCCTCAATGGCAAGTTTCTCACTTTCGGTGATAGGTTTACATCAATAGCCTTAGACCGAAAGATTTTGCGTGGTGTTCAACATCGACTCATGTATTCACACCACGTGAATTGTACTGCAGTACCTTGAGGGTCATTATCATTATCGATGATTCCTCTCGCGCCTGTTTATAGCTTACATCATTGGCTAGTAATTAGGTGATGTCTTTTCATGTTTGACTTCAGAACATCTTTTCACATGGATCGACTTGTACATCGGGCGAAGATTGAACACGTTTTAAGACCTCGAATCTAGTTTCATCCATCTATGTTGCGATATATTCAGGAAAATAAAGACATCAAATGTACTCCATAGTTGCACAGATAATCATCCAAGCTAAGGGATGATGGATCTACCAGAATCATCAGTCTACCACACAGACGATTGTCTGTCCTATGTACATGAAAATGAATTTATAAAGCTGAGCATGGGAATGCCCGCCTCAGCTAGATCATTAAAATATTATGAAGATAATGTATTGTATTGTATCTTATTACAAGTCACCTTCCAGTTCGAAAAACCTCGGATCCTCATGATAAAGCATTTCACCCGACATCATAAGATTTATGACCTCATGCTTTAGGGGGCAACTATTATAGACATATTTGGGCACTACAACCCCAATCACATATGTCGATAAACCAAGGGCTCCCAAACCCCTAAAAGTGTTGTTTCAAACCATAAAGTATCAACATCAACTGATTACATCATTTCCTAGAAGTTCTCCTTGAAAAAATACTCAGAACTGGTCAAAACTGGACCATATAGACTGCTCCATGCTAAGGGTGCGATGCATCTCACCTATTACACACAAGGGGTGCAATGCATACTGAAAATCCCTTCTGTAGGGTGTGATGAGCAAGAGTAGACAAATGGCAGAGGCAGTTAGCGAGGTGGAAACTCAGAGAATCTTCTAGAAACTGCTCATATGACACTTGCCTCTTTGAATTCACCCAAGGATGAGTAAGAGATCATGAAATCTCCAAGTGGAACCAAGAACTATCAATGAAATGACACTAATCAAAATCGCAGAAGCTGACTCACCCCCTACAAATATCTATATATGGATCCCTCATCGTAGAGATCTGGAGGCTGGAATTTTGTATTTTGTAAGGAAGCACTGTTGGTTTCTATGTGAAGCATTGTATTGTTGGGTGATGTAGATTTTCATGAGGTGAAGAGGGATTTCACACTGGGAGGATGGTGTTGGATTAGACAGCTAGGTTGTAATCCTCTCTTCTACTTCTATCAATAAATCTATTTGAGTTTTTCTCCATATGCTTGCTTGTTTCTTAATCTTGTATTTGTGTATGCATTTGTATGGTTAATGTACATCTGATTCTACATTGTTTATGGTATCATATATCTCTATGATTTTATGGTATTTTGCTGCTTTGACTCTATAGGTGTTCTTTGAAGCGGGACAAGTGAGAAAAGAGTGGTGAACTTCTATCAAAGGAGAGAGGAAACAAGTAAGGAGGCAAGCGAAAGACTAAGGTTGGTGCTCTCTACTTCTCTCTCATCTATCTCCCATAAAGGAAAACACAAGTTACTTTGAATTGTTTGTTTCTAAGATAGCTACCCATCTTAGTGGGACTAGTAGATCTGAATAGCACTAGTTTTCCTGGAAACAGTTGTAACCAGGGAGAAATTGAGAATCTTCTCAGTTTCAATTAGTCTTCAAGTATGATGAAGAAGATGAGAAACGGACAGGTCCAAAGCAAAATTATTGTCTAGAAAATGAAGCAGCGGTGGAGTTTCTATAATCAGTATCCAAGTGGGAGATTGTTGGGTGTGGAGCCTGATTATCTTCTGTATTCAAAGGTCTAAGCCAGATGTATACCCTAGGAATATTGTACAACCCTCCACGTGGGGGGGTGCGGGGGGACTTGTCCCCCCGCGGGGGTTCAAGGGGGCCGATCCCCTCGGCTGGGGTGTCTAGGGGCCTAGCGGTCCCCCCGGCGGGGGATCAGGGGCAGCGTCCTCGAAGCTAAAAAATAGATGTAAAATTTCATTGTAAAAGTCTAGTAATTTCTAGTCAATCTAGGCCATTCATTAGGTGGATGATCTGATGGTAGAGGTTATATTTAATTTAAGGTTTTTTTCTCTAGAAGGCAACCCCTCACTATACATGAGGGAATTGTATTGCGTCTATGCAGGTCTGTATTCTGAGTGAGGAAGAGAGAGGAGATTGAGAGCGAAGAGGGTGTTACAGCAGATCTACTGTAGGTTGTATCTCTTTGGTTTGATGGATAATATAATAAAAGAAGGACTGGATGTTTCTTCGTGGATGTGGCGCTAACTTAAACCTTAAATGGGGGACTGAATCCTATGCAGATCAACTATCTTTCAAAGCAGTTCCATGATTTCCTGCAGACATGTCGTGATTTCCTACAAACTTGCTGATTTCCTGTAGATACACCAATTTCCTGTAACCGCTCTGATTTCCTATAGCAATCTTGATGTTTGAGTATGTTTCGATCAGTCTTGAAGAGAACAAAAACATGGGTTTTGCTAAGAAATCTGTCTACATGGATGTTGTCCTATTGGCTGCCTTAAAACTGCCACCGAAACCACCTAGATCTTTAGAATTCTTATGAATGGAGGAAGTGGGAAACAACCTCAGTAACCCAACAAGATCAATTTGATCCATGATTTTAGTCATGGATTAAACTTAACATGCTTAATTTTAATGTCTTTTCCAGTCTTTATTAGTAGATAGTTGCAGTATTTCAGTTTTTCTAATTCAGGCAAGTTTATGGCTCTGTATTTGTATAAATACTTTCATGTCTCATTTGTAAAGGAGGTTGATATATTAGATGTTGATACTACTCTAGTACTTGTTCAGATTAATACAAATTTCATGTTCTGTTGATCCTGTTGTGTAAAATCCTTTAGCAGTTGAAGGAGTTGTGAGTAAGTGAGGGCCCCCTTTACTCACAACTCTCATAGTTGTAGATTGTGTTCTTTTAATTATTTTCATGAATTGATAAAGTTTTTACACAACTCTTGATTCCTATTTTCTAAATTATGGTAGCACATGTGTTATGATTAAATGGTGAAGCTTATGTGATGAATATGTTTGGAGTATTTGAGTAGGCTTTAATATTACATTCCAAATTGTTGAATTTATTTAATTGTTGTTTGATTGATATAATATTTTTCTAATCAGCATCAACAATTTTAAGAGATTTAGAGGGATGATTAAATCTGCTCCATAGCCTTTGTTGTTAAGTGTTGATGGGAAAAAGGGACATTGGAGCCGTGTGTGTATATGATTTTGTTTATCAAAACCCTAAAAGTATTAACTTGCATATATTTTGTGCAACATCTCACAAGGTTACCTACCCCTGGTTGATAATTTATGTTTGTGAAATTATAAGTCTATAATTTTCCCAAACAAGAGCTTGAATCCAAGATTAGGGTATGGAATAAGAATGAATTTAAACATATTTTAGAAGAAAAAAAAATTGGATGGCCAAATGTAGGTTATCTAGCAGATTATACAAGGAATATCAAATGACCTATTGGTGAAATAATGTATTACCCTAAACAAGTTGGAACAGGTAAGGAAGAAAGAAGAATTTCTTTGGAGATAGAAATTGAGAATACAATGGTTAAGGAAAGGGTAAAAACTAGTTTTTTCCAAAAGTCCATGATTAAAAAAATACATCAAAATATAAATTTCTCTCTTACTAATAGGGATGGCAAGAGGAAGCATAACCACAAAGTGATTGAGGAAGAGTTGATGGACTTATATAGAGGGATTCTTATGGAACCATCCCTAAACATACAAGAAACTATTAATAGGATCATGGCTTCCATCCCTAGGTTAGTTAGTAAGGAACATAATGAAGCTTTGATGAGCGAGATATCGATGAAGGAGGTAGAGAATATAGTGGCTACTATGTTGTCAAATAAAACGCCAAGTCTAGATTACTATACCTTGCATTTTTCAAATCATATTGAAGATTATTATGTGATGATGTGGATACGGTAGTGGAGTAATCCAAGTAATTCTAGAAGGTCTAGCTGGGGCTAAATTCCACATTATTATATCTTATTCCTAAGGTAGGAAAGATAGAAGATCCTAATGGATTTAGACCATTTTCACTTGGAAATTTTATATGTAAGTTAATCTCCTTGGTTATAATTAACCATTTAAAGCCTCTTTGGAAGGATCTAGTTATGATTGAGAAGATAGGGTTTTTGGAAGGTCACCAAATCACTAATGGGATAATCACAGCTAATGAGATTATTTAATCTCTAAGTCTAATAAAGAGTAAGTTATGTTGATTAAACTTTATTTCTCAAAGCAGTATGATACGTTAAGCTGAGATTATTTTTCACAGGTCCTAGATATGTTTTGCTTCTCCTAGCATTTGATTTCTTGGATTAGATCCCTTGTATACAACCCCCCTTTTTTTCCCATTTTGATCAGCAATTTTCCATGTAGTAATTTCAATCCCTTTAGAGGTATGCATCAAATAGATCCTCTATCTAATTTTCTATTCATTTTGGTAGCGGAAGCCTTAGGAATATTGTTAAAGTGTGCTTACTCAAGAGGTAAATTTAAAGGCTTCAAAAATTTTGGAAACGATCTTCCTGTGACACACCATCAATTTATGGACATGATGTGCTTCTTTGGGCAACCAAACCTTAGATGAGAGATATTTATCCATTCTCTACTATCAATTTTTATGGAAACCTCAAATACATTATAAATAAAGACAAAACAAATATTTTCTTTTTCAGGCTCAAGAATTCAATATTGTGCCAATTGGAAATATTAATTAAGTTCTAGGTGGCTTGTATTCCATCAAAATATATTTTGGTTGCCCTAGTATTGAATCCAAAGAAGTCTTCTTGTTGGCAAGAGATTTGAAAAAAATATTCAATAAGCTCAATAACTAGGAATTTATAGCTCTAATTTGGCCAAAAAAGTAGTTCTAATGAAATCAATGCTAAAGACTATTCCATTATATCAATGGTGACTATGCCTATGCCAAAAATGATCTCTAAGGAACTCATTTTCAACTGGAGGGACTTTATATGTAGAATGGTGAATAAAATTAAGAAACGGTCATTAGTGGCTTGGGAAAAAAATTTCATTCCCAAGATGGTAGGAGGTTTGGGATTGAGATATCTAGAGATTGTTAATGGTGTGGTAGGAGCCAAATTGTGGTGGAGAGGGGTGTTGGGAAAACAAGAGTTATGGAAATAAATTTGAATAATTAAGTACAACCCCTTGGAGTCTCAAGAAGACCACCTTTGGAACCATTTGTGCATCTTAGGATCAGACATTTGGATGTGGGCATAGGAAAATAGAAATTTAATAAAAGAGCACACTTTCTAGAAGATAAGGAGAGGAGACATGACTTTATTCTAGGAGGATTCTTAGTAGAAACTCCCAAGATTGAAACAACCAATACAACTTAAGGAAATTGAAAAATTTACCACAGAGAAGGGAGGATACAAGGTGGATGATTTTTGGAAAGAGATCAAGGATTGACTATGCGACGATCTTGGAAAATTAGAGAGGGTTGGATAGAGAACCTTCTGGAGATGTCATGTGAGGGTTGAAGGAGGAGATCCTAGAAAGTAAAATTTGAATTTTTCATGCCAAAGAAATGTTAAGATGGGGCTGCAAAGGTATATTTAATAGGGGCATTGGAGGTAGTGACTAACACCCCCCTAGTACATGTTTAGCATTAAAGGAGGGGGACATGGCCTACCCTCGTATGCATATATATGTAGTGTTCCTTCTAGTGATGGTTTTATAACATGGTTTCAATGGGAATTGAGCCATTTCATAGTGATTTGAGAGGGGATGAAGAAAGATCGTCAAATTCCTGATGCAACTTCTCTATTCAAGCTATGTGTAAGCATCTTTGTGTTGTGGGTAGTATTTGTATTTGAAGATATGAGAGGTGGTCATGTAATCTAGCATAAACGAAGGTCAAATGTTTTGGGTTCCCTAGTTGCATGGTCTTGTGCATGGCTGCTAGGAAATTTCTTTCCATAAGGAATTTCGTGGGTGTCTAGTCTCATATACAATGTGATTTCTAATGTTTTTTTATTTTTTATACTTTTTCTCATTTTTTCGACAATTTGTCGTGCCTAGGTATATGACGCTAGGGAATAAATATTTGTGTATGAATTTTAAGTTGTGTTCTATGGCTTTAATTTTGGGTGGATTTTCAATTTGTTACTAGGTATTATTTTGGGGCCCCCATTTAAGGATTAAGTTAGGGAATGTGAGTATACTTTTGGCAGAAATATGAGGGTTTTGTAACACTAGGTCTTTTGAATTTTTGGGTTTCGAGGTCTTTAGGTCTTTATGTTTTTGTTCTCTTGTTAAATGGTCAATGTTGAAGGGGTCTTGGTTGAGGAAGTTGTGTCCTCTATCTCAATTGACGAGTTGTTTGTAGAGTATGAGGCATGTGTCTAGAGTTTTTTTCATAATATTGTTTGTTGTTACCTTAGTCTTGTCGGAGGTGGATTTTGTCCATTCTCATTTTTGTTTTGTAGGTAGAGGGGTTCATAACAACTATAATAAGTGTTCTCCCTGGGTCTCAGCTATGCCACTAAGATAGAGAATGAGGTGTAGGTGGGGGGGGTGGGAGGTGAGATATCCCAACAATAGAAATGAGGCATGAGACTCTTTTCTCATGAATTGGTTTCCATCTATTTAAATGTTGTCTTACTGGACACTTGGAGGGAAATTCACAAGCTTAATACCTAGGGATGGGATGAAAGACAATCTCTTTCATATTTTGAGCTCATGATGGACAAGTTGACTTGTGTCCCTAACCTTAGGAATACTAGAGATAGGAAGAAGTAGTGCTTAAACTCTATGGTTCTTCCTTGGGAAATGAAGACCCTATTAGGTATAGTCTTGAAGGATAATAAAGTGAAGAAGTATAATATTTTTACATCCTTGGAGGACATCAAAAGGATACTCAAAAATCACTAGTTTCTCTTAGACATGATTGAATCCCACTTGGTACATGTGGAAAGTCATATTTCTTGTCAACCAAATAGTGGGGAGCTAATGGATCCTCGTAGTTCTAGTGTGATAATTCCAACAAATATTATTCCTCGAAAAATGATCAGTGAGCACACAAGGAAGACAATGCATTATTATAGTAATTTTGGTGTTTCTTGGCCCATTATGTAGGGCACCTGCTATTTCTTTTGGTCTCCTTGTCATTTGGGAAAAGGTTGGTCGTAGTGTTATGGCCTTAGCATGACTATATTTGTATTGTTCATGGTAATTTTGTAAGTTTTCTATGTTGGAATACTGGTTAGGTTCCCTACTATTTGAAATCTATTGGTGGTTTTTATGTGCATAATTTGGCTGTAAAATTTTGCATGGGACTAATGGGTATGAGTATGATCAACTGTAGCCTTAGACTTATTATAATTTGAGTTATGGGAGTCTTTAATTTTTGGGTGGGCATGGGGACTCTGTTATTATATTCACTGGTTGTAGTATGTTGAGGAGAATCTATATCCCCCACAATCACTCTAGAAATCCATGTAAATCTGATTTTTTATTAATAGAAAGCCTAAATATAATTGCTATTATTAGTATTATCATTATTTATTTTTGTGAATTAAGGCTTTCTATTAAAAAGAATAGGTTATATATATATATATATATCTATATATATATATATTATATATTAGATGAACCCAGCAGCTCATGTGATACGTGGCTACTAGTAAATCACTTTGGGTCTACGGTCTATCCTCCTTCCCATAAATTAGGTCATGACTAGGGGGATTTGAAGCGTATATCTCTTAGCTATCTCAATAATCCCTTTACTTCGATCATGAGTTGAGCTTCCCTCACATAATTTTATGATAATATTATTATAATATTATAAACTCTAAGATTGTAAACCCTAATAATTTTTTTTTAGAGGTGGTTCACTGGTGGCCTCTACATCCATGGAAAATCTGAGTAGATCAACCCCAAAGAGAATATTTTAAAGCCCATCGGCGAGACTAGCAGAGCCTAACCCCAAGGGCGTCGAGGAGAATTGACCCTGTGACCTCCCAATCGACGAGGTACTTAACAATGGGGACTCGACCAATTGAGCTAACCCTTGGGGCTATAAACCCTAATATATTATTATATGTATTATGGTTTATAATTTTAAGCTTAATATAACAATAACCCTTAGGATTTAGTATTATTATATTATAGTTACAATAATAATTAATATTATTATATTATATTGATCGTATATAGAATTAATATTATAAGCCCTAGCGATAATATTATAAACCTAACATTATAAATCCCTAGATTAATATTATAAATCTTTAAAATTAATTTATTTTAAAACATAAGATTAATATAATATACCATAATATTAATATTATAAACCATAGGATTATAAACCCTAATATTAATATCATAAACCCTAAGATTAATATTAAATCCTAAGACTAATGTTATAAGCCCCAAGATTAATATTACAAAATCTAGGATTAATACTATAAACCCTAGGATAAAATTCCCTAGGATTAATATTAAACCTTAATATTAAACCAATATTATAATCCATAATATTAATCTCTAATGTTGAAATGTCCCTTCAACAATGCTTGTCACACTGTGACGTTAGTTAAATTTCCATACCATTTTAACGTCACAATATTAAACCCTTGTTGGCCAGATAAATCGATGTTGCGGACAAGGCCGATCTCCCTAGTATCAAAAGATATCTAGCAACAAGCAGGACAAACAAATCTATTTTTCTCTAAACATATGCGATTCATAAATAAAAACTATAGAGGTGTTTAAACCCTACCTTAAGTCCAATGCTAGTTTGTAGCAGCCATCCTTCAACCGTCTGAAAGAGTTTCCTTTTGAGAACCTGAAATCACAAACAATCAAACATCAAATAACACCTTCATAGCTAATATCATAAATCATGTCCATTATGGTGATCAAGGAATCCATTAAATAAACCATAAAACACAGCTTATTGAGAAAAACAAACTATTTGTATTAAATTTGAAATAGAAGAACCTTACAACCTTTTCAGTCTTGATGTTGAACAAGCTCTTCCCAGGGTCTGAAACAGGAATCTCCTTTACTTTGACAAGCCTTACACTCTTCCAAATGAGATCAAAGAATTATGTAATCTCCCCTCATAAAAGCTCAATTAGGAAGACTAAGTTCCAGCAGCATTTCACCTCAAAAATATTCAGCTTTCAACCTCCCAAGTAACCAGCCCAATGCTTCATTTTATAGTGCAGAGGAAGGAGGTTACAAGTCCACCTATGAAGGGATAGAGTCCTCCTTCAAAGGGATAAGCTCCTCGCATCAAGGGGTTAGCTCCTTAAGGTATGGGATGCATGAACCTTAAGGGAGCGAACTTGCCACCTCAAGATTCCTTCCAGAAGCTTCTAGAAATGACTCAAAGTGAATTTTTAAGAATATACTTGCACCTTTTTGACTTTTACAGGGGTCTGCACCCATAACACAGAGACAGATCTGTCAGGTGCGCAAGGGACATGACCATTAGCTGTGGGACCATAGGTAATGCTAAGAGAAAGTGCGGAACCAGAGTTTTAGAGACTTTTGAGGGCTTTCTCTTATTTTTAAGTCTTGATATGAGGAACTGAGGCTTAAGACTTGCAAAGGAGGAAAGTATGAGTGGTAATGGACTGACACAGATTGCAGAATGTCAAGGTGACAATTTTTTGTGCAACAGATTGCCCCCTAAAGTGCAAAGTCTGTAATAGATGAAGATAGAGTTTGTCATCTATGAAGAGTGAAGTAATTTATCATTTCAAAGATCATCTTGCGGACACCCCAGTCGAAACCTATAAAAACATTCAATGCAAAATATATATATGTGAACATATCATCGCTGAGGTAGGCATTCCCATACTCAGATCAAAACTAATTAGAAAACTAACTAAACTGCTCTGATACAGGAATGATTTTGTAATACATTACGAGTATAGACATATGTAGACATAGTATGGGTGTAGCCATATATTTATGAATAGTCCACTGTATAATGAATAAAAAAAATCCTCGCAGCCTGGATGGTAGAAACTAGATCCAGGGTCTTGATTTCTTCTTCCCGAACTAGTACGATTATATACATGTGAATGAATGTGTCGAAGTTGAACATGGTAGAAACCACTTGATTACCAGTCAATGATGTGAACTGTTAACAAGTGTGAGAGAAACCACCAGTAATGTCAATGGATCTCAAAGTACTCAGTGCAATCCATGAAATGTGAATAAATGAGCTGATGTTGAAAATGTCATATAATCCTTTGATCGAAGGTCAATGATGCAACCTATCGTCGAAGGTGAGAAGCCTGCCATTAGGGCATGCATATTCCAAGGTACTGACGATTTCTAGATCATCTTTCTAGATAATGAGCTAAAGTCAATAGAAAGCGATCTGTCGTAGGCAAGCCCACAACACGAAATCATAGATCAAGTTTTGAAGAAACATATTGGCAAGGACTTGACTCCGGGATGGTCAAAATGGATGACAGATATTTTGCAGATGAACGGTTTTATTTGAATTGACCTCTTGAACACATAACGACACTGCAGATGGTTTGGTGACAATTGACCCAAAGCTAATACCTAGAAACTGGTTGAAGACTTTCAATATGGTTTGATTAACTGTTAGGCAAAGGATTTCCCAACCCGGGTGAACAAAAAGTGTCGTGTTCAAAAGTAGTTAATGGCTTTTCTAAAATAAAAAGTGTAACAAACAGGTTCATTTTCTCTCTTTTCCCCCACCATTTCTGGCAAGTACCTCTTTATTTTTGACAAGTTTGAGGAGGATAACATTTGCTTGTTTATAAGCTCATCCTTTAGATGAGTCCAACTTAGTTTAAAATTCTAACCCTAAGAAGGAGTGGTTCATTCTTGTTTAAAATTGATCAGGTCCTTTACTGTTAAATTTTAATGAGTCCAGTATAGGAAAAACTCTGTGTTTTTCAATTTTAGGGAGTCAAAAGAAAAACTTAAGAAAACTCCATGGGTGTCCTTTTTCATAAATTTGTGTCCACCAAGCTCGAAAAAGTATAAAATAATACTTGAGAGAACCGCTTGATCATTATGATCAAGGAGTATTTTTCATAATTAGTGGCTACGATCTGAAAAAAGTAAAAAAGTGATCAAAGACACGTCATTTTATAGCCAATATCGAACTTGAAACAACAAAAGTCCCGCTATCTTTTCATGTTTATACGATCAGAAAAGAGCTATAAGTGAACCGCCTTTTTAATTATGTTTAACGAGTTTAAAAGGGAAAAACTCGGTAATATTTTCATATTTTACGAGTCAGAAAAGAGCTTAAAGAGGACTCCAATGTTTCACTTTTTCGTAAATTTTGGAAGATTCCGAAAAAGTGATAAAAGTACTCTTTGTTGAAAATGATCAATTTTCGCTGAAAAATCCAATATTCTGCACAAAAGCTCAAAACATTACTCATACCTGTTTAAGATAAATAAAAATGTATCAAAAAGTTACCTTTTTAAAGTGAAAAATAAATAAATTAAAAATTTATTTATTCAAAAAAGCTTATAAAAAGGGCTTTTGTAAATTCATTTTTACCATTTGATTTCAGAGTGAGAAGTGAGAGCTTTTGGGTAAGAAACTTCTTGTGAAGATTGCGGAAAATCCATCCATTGGAATCGAAAATCGTCAAGTCCAGGTAATCCACATCATCCTTGTCTTGCATTTCAACCATTTTCATTTCATTTTAGGGCTTTCATTTTGATTTTTAAGGGAAAAATTAGTTTAGAAATTCGCTCGTGGGGGTTCGCAGGTGCAACATGCGGCCCTTGCAGACCCCGAATTTTTTCTATAAAGGAAAAAGTCATGGGTCCACACCTATTGCTTACGACACATGCAGACTGTACGCACTATCTGTAACCAGTGGGTGCAGACCCCGCAAAATGGATTTTAAAAATTCAAATTTCTCCATTTCCGCCCAAAAATTTTCAAACTAAATTGTTCTAATATGTCTTTTTTGCATTGTAGGACATACAAAATGCTTATTTGGTAGGAACGCGAGCATGAGGATGTGGATCTTGCCGCAATAAATCATCAACCCAAATTAGATGCATTGAGAGCATGCGAAGTGTTTAAATTCTAGGCCATACCCAGCATGAGGGCCCAAGTAGACTTCTTGCAATGGCTGGTAGACAGGTGGAACATACAAGACTAGTGTTTCATGATTGGTGGCCACCATTTTGAAATTGAGCTAGAGGACATATATTTTTTGACTGGTTTGCCCAAGAGAGGTGAACGATTATCTCTTTTCGGGACTAGGCCAGGCGGCCAGTTTGTCGCTAGTTTCCGATTAGAGTTTTGAAATGATCAAACAAAGGACAAATGAATCGATATTACAACTATTGATCGTCCTGAACTTAAGGTTATTGCATTCACTGTCACCAGACTATGCGGGAGCGAAGCATTACATGTAGCTACCAGATCCCAGATGCAAATGGCAGTAGATTGTTATCAAGGTACCATCTTCAACTGGTGCGAGGCTGTGTTGGCGAATGTAAAAGGCCAACTAACTAGAGAAAAGAACAAACAACTAAAAAACTTTGGATACGGTTTCCTCATTGCGAGCTTTGGTCTAGAGAGGGTCCCTATGCTGGTCCCACAACAACTTTCTATTGAGGCTGATCTTCCTTGAGAGCCTAAGATAATGCGTTGGGTTGTAGTGATGGCCCATCATCCTGAGGAGGGTTCAGAGGTGGTTTGATTTCCTCCTGAGTATTTTCATTGGTTGAGGAACCAACTTTTTGTGATTCAGGATTTTCCATATGCTAGGATGGATTATCGTGGTGACCTAGACATGATTCTTCCACTAGGAGAGCAATGGGATGATTCAGGTAAAATCATTTCAACATTTTCTAAGTTTTAACTATTTTTTTTGTTTTTTAAATAGTCCAAAACTGACAATAAAATTTTTTAAATGCAGATGTGGTTCCACAACGACTAGCCACTCTCCAACCTGATGAGAGGAGACACCCAGTTGTAGTAGTACCGACGCCACAAGACCAATCTACAAAGATCCTGATCGATTTGGAGAATCATCTAGAGCGTTTAACAACAGATATTCCAGACACTAGCATAGATGATATCCCACTTAGGTTTTAGCGATATGTGATTGGGGTCCCAGGACCTTTTAGGAGGTTCCTTTGTAGGGTGGCCTGAGCAGTGGTTTCTTATTGTGATCATCACCAGGGATAGGATGATTATGTTTGTAGACTCACACGACATTTTTGCCTTTTTTTACTATCCTTTTTACCAATCATAAGGTGTTTTTTCAACCTATGATCGAAGACGATGTATATTTGACACACTTATATGCTATGATATATCACTATTACCGACTATCTTGTGTAACATGTTATGGAATGTTTTTAAGTTTACTGCTTTGATTATTGCAAATGTTTATTTATCATACGAGAAGCAACTGCATCTGCTAATGTATTTAAATGTCTTGGAATATGCTGATATTCAATGTAATCAAATCCACGTTCCAAGGGACGAAATCTAAAAAATAATCTTAATAACATTGGATTTCTAATGGCATAAACCCTGTTAAGATGTAATACAATGAGTTGAGAATCTAACCTAACAATCAAACTCTGAATCCCAAATGACATGGATTCAGATAATAACTCAATCACTGCACTATACTCTACAATGTTATTCATTATTTGACTAAGGCTTACCCCATGCATAGATACTAACTCATCAGAGGGTGAATAGATAACCCAAACTACGTAAGAAATGTTCCGTGTACTACGAAAAGCACCATCAGCAAAACCAATGTATTTTTGAAGAGATGTCAACATCTGCAATATCAAGAGTAAAATCAAGATAAGCAGGAATAATGATAAAAGAACTCTCTAAACTAGGCACATTTTCCTAATCTAAAACACACCATCTATAAAGAAACTAATCTAACAAAAATCTCCACGCCAAAATTTAAGCATAATATCTCTGTGCCATCAAGTCAAGTAACTCAGTGGGCTCTCTGCGCCACAAGCTCATTGAGAGCAGTCCCATCACTCCTAGGATCTATGGGTTGCCTAAGATTCACAAGGAAGGAGCCCCTCTGAGGCCTATCGTCAACACCATTGGTGGTCCAACCTACCTTCTGGCTAAGTTTCTTGCCCTTAAGCTTAAGCCCCTGGTTGGCCGCACTGAGTCCTTCATGAAGGACTCTGCATCCTTCATCATGGAGCTCAAGGATATTAGACTTGACCCTGAGGACATTCTTGTCAGTTTTGATGTGGTCTCCCTGTATACTTGCATACCTATAAAGGAGGCCTTGGAAGTGATCTATCGCATTACAGATCCCGATACCGCTCATCTGGTTGAGATTTGTCTCACTTCCACTTTCTTCTGTTTCGAGGGTGAGTTATTTGAACAGACCTGTGGTGTTTCCATGGGTTCCCCCCTCTCCCCGATCATTGCGAATCTCTTTATGTAAGATTTTGAAGCCAAAGCTCTAGCCTCAGCTCGTCACCTTCCCAAGCTTTGGAAAAGATATGTAGATGACACTAATGTCATCTGGTCCCATGGCCTAGAGGAGCTGGATCGTTTCTTTAATCACCTCAACGGTCAGTCCTCTGCCATTAAGTTCACCATGGAAAAAGAGGTTAATGGTTGCCTCCCTTTCTTGGATATTCTTATTTCTAGGAATAAGGACGACTCTCTCTCCCACTCAGTATTCCGTAAGAAAGCGCATACTGAGCAGTATCTTCATGCCGATTCCCATAATTTCCCGGCTCAGAAGATGGGTGTTCTTAACACCCTCGCTACTCGTGCCCTTAGGATTTCGGATAATGAGAACTTGGATAAGGAGAGATCCCATCTCCTTGATGTCTTTGTGGAGAATGGATATAATAGGCACCTTGGTTGGAAGGCTCTCCTTAAAGCCTCGAGAAATGCATCAATTAAGAAAGAACCTAAGGAGTGCAGACATGGTGTCCATCTTCCCTATGTCCAAGGAACCATGGACAAGATTGCTCGGATCCTTAGGAGGTTTGATATTCCCTCAACCTTCAGGCCCCTCAGCACCATTCGTAATTCTCTCAGATCGGTAAAAGATCATGTTAACCCTAAAGACATGAAGGGTGTTTATTTGATCCCTTGTTCTTGTGGGACTCCCTATATCGGGGAAACGGGACGCTCCATCCATAAGAGAATTTGCGAACATGCAGCTGACCTAAGACATGGGAGAACCAAGTCTTCAGCATTAGCAGAACATGTTGATAAGACCAAGCATCAGGTCTGCATTGAGGAGGCCAATGTTGTTGCCAAAATTGCTCATTTCCATCATCGTAAATTCAAGGAAGCTATTGAAATTGAAAGAAGGCCTAACAATCTCAATAGAGATGACGGCTGGAAGATCAGTAGATGTTGGATCCCTGCCCTTTCGTCTTAGTGTTTCTTCCCCTCCCCCCGCCTCCTTTCTTCCTCTTCCTCCTTGTTCTTTGGGTCCTTTTCCTCTTTTTGGTTCTAGGTTGCTCTTCCCATTTGATTTTAATTTTTTCTTAATTGATATTTTTAAGTTATAATCTTAGCTAATATATTTTATTTAAATTAAAAAAATAAATAAATTTGCAAGTAAGATTACCTTGTTTAAAACCAACCCATTAACAAGTATTCTATTTTAAACAACCTATTACTATTATCTAACTATATATATATAATTATATTATATATATATAGATATATATATTATATATATATTAATAAATATTTTATTAAAACAAGTAAATTAAATTTTATAACTAGCTATTTAAAGTATGGTTATATATCCTAACTTTTTTTAATAACTTACTATTATAATATATATATATATATATATAATATATATATATATATATATATAATATATTATATATAAATATATTAATAATAATTTAAATATAATAAATTGTTTTTAGATAAATATCCATAATTAAGTAATAAATATATTATAATATAATAATTAATAATTAATAATTAATAAATAATAAATTAAGAAATAATTTAGTAACATATAAATTGACTTTTTAAATATTACATAACTGTTTTGTATTTATTATATATTTAATCCTAAATATATTTTATTTTATATAATATATATTATATATATTATATTATATTAAATAGAATAATGAATTATTAAATAAACTAATCTTCAACTTATTTTTACCTAATTTAACTTGGTTTCTATAAATATAATAATAAATAATAGTAAGAATAAGAATAGTAAGAATAATAATAATATTAATTAATTCATGAAAATTTGCCCTGGGCCTTGGGTCAAAAATTAGTCGTTTATCTTTTTTGCCATTGGAGTCTCTGCTCGGACTATTTAACTTGCTGGACTGGATCTGTTTCTTCAACTTGTCTTGATGATGAACCACACTGGTTGGTTCGAAACACGTCGACAAATGTCTTTCTATATGTGATTTACGTTGAAATTCTTCTTATAACATAATATCTCTTCAGATAAAGCCCATTTCTAGGTTTACCTAAAGAGACACTATCAAAATCTACCAATTTAGGCCCCTTTTACCAGCTTTTGCTTAACAATATAAGGACCATGTCACATAGGTACAAATTTTCTAGCCCCTAGCTTATCATTTGCTTGATCGTATAGTAAAACTAGGTCTCCTTTCGAAAAATTACGAGCTGTAACATTTCAGTCGTACTGAGATTTTATCCATTTTGCGTGAGCCTTGATTGTTAATGCAAAATTGCGTCGATCCTCATCTAGCTGAGCTAAGTACAAAAAACGTTTCCCCTCTTCAGAAGTGGCTGGGAGTAATTCTATGGCTATTTGTAATGACGGAATTTCACATTCAATGGGTAACGCTGCTTCCAAACCGTAGACCAGTTGAAAAGGAGTTAAACCAATTGATATTTTCACTGAGGTTCGGTATGCCCAAAGTGATGAAAATAACATGTTATGCCAATTCAACCTATGAATACCAATGCTTCATTGGATCCTAGTGACTAGAACTTTATTGATAGCTTCAACCAGACCATTAGCCTGTGGGTAATATGGAGTAGAACTATCATGATGCAGGCCAAGTTGATTTGTTAGTTCAGTCATCATGATGTTTCGAAAATGACTTCCATGATCAGTAATAATAGCTTGAGGAACACTGAATCTAGCAATTATATGATTGAAAACAAAAGTTGCAGCAGTTTTTCCATCTGCCGAAAATGTAGGCATCGCCTTGGCCCACTTAGTAAAATAATCTACCGCAAGGATGATATACGCATGCCCCACAGCTGAGTGAGGATTACATGTAATAAAGTCAATACCCCACTTTGTGAAAGGACCGGCATCAATTATAGGGTGGAGAGGAGCGGGTGGAGCACACATCTTACGATCAAAAATTTGACAATTGTGGCATTTCCAAACTGCATAGATACAATCTTTGAATAAGGATGGCCAGAAATAACCAGCGCGCAATATCTTTTGGGTTGTGGCATACCCAAAAATATGACCGCCACATGCTCCAGAGTGACAGTCATTTAGAACCTTTTCAGCTTCTTCATGAGTTAAACAACATCGGAAAACAGAATCCGCCCCACAACGATAGAGTGTAACACCAATAATATTGTATTGTTGGGATTGGAAATGTATTTTCTGTCACTGAGATCATGAGATTTCAGGCCAAAAGGATTGGGTTTGGAGATAAAAAATAATATCCCCATACCATGGATCAAGAGTACTAATAAGAAATAAGGATTTATCCACAATAGGCTCTTCTGCCACAGTTTCAATATCAGTACGCGGGAAATCACACATTAGTTCCGCAAAAACCAAAGATTTCTTTGCCTTGGATTTTTCAAATTCCAAGTAAAATTCCTGCAGGATAACTATCCATTTGGAATACTTGCCCCCTAGCAATTGTTTGGTCAAGATATACATCATAGGGTTACAGTCAGAAATTACCGTGGTTTTGCATAATAAGATGTAGTGACGAAATATTTGGATAGCTTTAATAGCTTCCAAGGCCAATTTCTCCACATGCGAATATTTAATCTCAGTCGGATGCAGAGTTTGACTAAGATGAATTCATTATTGAATTCATCTTCCTGAACTAAAACCATCCCAATGGTGGAATGAGAAGCGGCGAGGCACAAAAAATAATCTTGGTTGTAATTGGGAGGATGCAGTAACGGTGCATGGGTCAACGCATGTTTAAGTGCATCAAAAGATTTGTCAACTATCTCATCCCAAAAGAATGAAGTATTCCGTTTCAACAACTTGGTAAAACCTTTCGTTATCTCAGCATAGTTAAGAATGAAACGACGTAAAATGTTTTGTTTCCCTTGCAAACTTTGGAGTTGGCGAAGAGTCGAAGGAGGAGGCAATTTGACGATAGCTTCAACCTTCGAGGGATCGACACGAATGTGAGCTTTTGAAATGAAAAATCCTAGTAAACAACCCGTTTCTACACAGAATACACATTTCTGTGGATTTAGCCTAATTCTATAATGCCTACATCTCATAAAGATAGCTCGTAAATTAGTGAGATGGTTGGCTCTACGTAATGAATGGGCAGGTAAATCATCGAGATAAGGCTGCACAATGTGCTTGATGTCATGAAATGCGTAAGACATATCCCTTTGAAAAGTTGCTCCAGTGTTCTTCAATCCAAAAGGTAATTTTCAATAAGTAAATGTCGCCCATGGTCAAATGAAATCCATTTTAGGTTGATCGACAGGAAGTATGTTGATTTGATTATAACCAGAAAAACCATCCATAAAGGAGAACATTTCACTACCGGCACAATCATCAATAATTTGATCGATATAGGGGGTTGGATAATTGTCTTTAGGACAAGCTCGATAAATATCCCTATAATCGATACATATTCTTATCGTTCCTCACTTTTTGTTAATAGGAACAATATTCGATACCCAATCCATTAGAGGAATTGGATGAATGAAACTTGCACGAAGTAATTTCTCAACTTCAGCTTTAATAGCAGTGGCTTTTCTCGGATGTATCTGATGCAAATGTTACTGGACAGGTTTAGCATCTGGGTAAATTTTAATTTCATGGAAAACAATTGATGGATCGATTCCTAGCATTTCTTCATATGACCAGGCAAACACGTCGCAAAATTCTTAAAATAGGGCTTTATAAGAATGGATTTCATCATCCGTACAGGAAGCACCTATATGAATGTTTTCAATAATTCCGGGTCTAATTGAAATGTCAATAGGAACCATTCGAGAGATATTTCCCAAATTTAACTCAGAATCAGGATGTTGCAATGGATTTTGTGGTTCTTTGACATAGTTAGTAATAAAAATAAATGAAAAATCATTTTCAAAATGATCAAGCTCAGGTAAAAATGAAGATCGATGGTGAAGATCTTCCCATGGTAAATCATCAACAGACAAAAGTTCACGAATCTGCTCATCAGTATGAATAGGATCAAAAAATGTTGTTGAAGCTGAGGTTGATATTGAAAGTGATTCCCCATGGATCACATTCATTGGATTAGTTTCAGTTGAACCAGAGTCAGAAAACGACTGTACAACGTGATATGTGATTTCAAAGGGACTTAAAGGAATCGCGCCATTAAATGAATCCACCTCAGAATCGGAAGGTACGATCCAATGATCATCAAAAGCAATAGTTTTCGATGAAATCATATGAATAGTTGAAATAGAAGGCGATACATTAGGAGGAGGGAAGGAAAAAGTTCCTAGTAAACCAGAATATTTAATCAAACCTACCCCAACATCCTTGTAAGGGATATTTGTTTTACCAACATGTTGAATACTATCTGAAGAGGTAGGGTCAGATGAAAAATAAGTCAGCTGGTCTATCGTAACGATCTTTCCATTATGAGGAAACTTGATAAGCCGAAAGACCAATGAAAAAATAGCGGTCATAGCATAAGACCAACTGCGACCCAAGAAAAGGTTGTAATCTAGAGGGGCATCAACCACTTCCACATCTAGATTTACAGTTTTGCCTTCAACCCCTATAGGTAAATCCTGTAAAATGCCAAAAGGATGGAACCCTCGGCCATCAAAAGCCTTTAGAATCGTCAGAGAGTGATTGAGTGTAGGAGAACCAAGTGATCTCCAACACTAGATCAACATAATACAGGTATAAGCTCCCTCATCAATCACAGTCCGAAATCAATGTTTGTTTTTGACTAGCACTGGAATCTGGAAAGCCATTTGATGAGGTAGGTGAGGTGTACTATTCTCTAAATCGAAGATTATTATGTTCGAATCCTGAATATCAATAGCTCCTATAGCCAACAATAGTAATTTACACTGTGTTTGGCATGATTGCAGCACCTCCAAAGCCGACATTGCTGAAGGGGAAATAACTAAATCTTCAACAATGTTATAATTCTGAGCAGCTCTCGCATGTGGATTGAAAGCTGATTTCTGAAGTACACCTTTAGCAGGCGGTTTGATTACTAAGTTAGGGTTAGGTTTCTTGATCTATAGTGGATTAGAACCAGGAGGAGTTGTAGTTTATGGGTTTGAATTAGAAGATTCTACTTCCTTACCACCAATAGGATTTTTACTACCATAATCTTGCGATTGCGTCGTAATCCTAACATGAGACATCATAATAATGGGTTCTTTTGAGGCATTTGAGGAAGAACCAGTCATCTTACTATCTTGATTAGGAAAAGGATCCTTCAAGACAGCAGGTGTTTGAGAACCTTTGACGATTTTTGAAACCTCTGCTCGATGTGGGCAGTCTCTAGTAAACTGATCCTCATCACAAATGAGAGAAGGATAGCGAGGTTTATGTTTCTCGTTAGTAGATTCATTTTTATCTGTTTTCTCTTTTGAGTTTTGCTTGTTTTTCTTCTTCCCCTTCCTTTTACCACCGGATTTTGATCTGGCTATAGATGATTCTACGACATGGATATCGGTAGGAATTTCAACAGAAGAGTCTCTTGTTGGGGAATCTGGTAAAGTTATAATAGGAGAAGAATTCTTTGAAGAATTCTTCTTGCTTTTAGTACTAACTGAACCAATCATACCATCAGCGACATGAGACCCTGAAGGAGATGCAGTTATTTGATTATGTTTCGGAAGGTCGTGTATTTTTTCATGTAAAGTACCTGACTGCGTATAGACGAGGTCAAGGTACTGAGCCCTAAGAAATTACTTGATCTTCAGTAACAACTCCTGCCTTAGCTACATGTTTAGTGATTTTAGGTAATAATGATTTTATGAACCATTCCACTAAAATTTGATCTGGAATAAAAACTTTCACTAAATGCCTTATACGTCACCATTCATGGATATGATCAGAAATATATGTTGAAGTAGATTGTTTTAATGAAGATAACAATTCCGTGCCATTTTCGTATCTGACAGGAAACTAAAAATGAGTTAAGAAATAAGTGGCTAACTGACTAAAATTGTAAAAAGAGCCTCGTGGTAACTCAATGTACCATTTGGCAGCAAGACCAATCAGAGTTTGTTGAAAAAGACGTAGGTGAATTGAATCATCAATAATGGAATTAGATGCACACCAGAGGTGATAAGTCATCACATGATTTGATGGATCTTCTCCTGACTTACCCTCGAACTTCGGGATATCATTGGGCAACTTATTAGGCATTAGCGACCAATACAGAAGATAGTAAATTGGATCATTTGTAAGGCGCAACAAATCAGGTAAATCCAAAGTCGCAATAAATGGTAACTGACGGTTAGGGTCGCGAAAACCTTGGGTAACAAGACCAGCCCCAGGAGGAGGATATCTAGGATAACCTAGAATTGGATTTGCATTAGGAATATTATAACCTCCTGGGAAGCCAGGATTAACTGGAGCAAACTGACATTGTTGAGGCTGCTGATAAGTATAGCTAGGATACAATTGATATTGATAGACTGGGTTTTGTGCAATAGGACCGAATTGGTACTGTCCTTGGTACGGTTGATAAGTGAATTGCGATTGACTTGTGACAACCGTACTTGGACCAAGTTGTCCTGCAGGCATCTGGACCGAAGTCTGAACTGTAGGTCCTGACTGGAGTATCGGTAGCTCTGGTTTCTATTGTTCTTGTATCAGTGCAAACTCCTCAAGCCTAGTATCTCACCAATTTGTTGGCTGGATAAATCGATCTTGCGGACAAGGCTGATCTCCTTAGTATCAAAAGATATCTAGCAACAAGCAGGATAAACAAATCTATTTTTCTCTAAACATATGTGATTCATAAATAAAAACTATAGAGGTGTTTAGACCCTACCTTAAGTCCAACGTTAGTTTGTAGCAGCCATCCTTCAACCGTCTGAAATAGTTTCCTTTTGAGAACCTGCAATCACAAACAAGCAAACATCGAATAACACCTGCATAGCTAATATCATAAATCATGTCCATTATGGTGATCAAGGAATCCATAAAATAAACCATAAAACACAGCTTATTGAGAAAAACAAACTTATTTGTATTAACTTTGAAATAGAAGAACCTTACAGCCTTTTCAGCCTTGATGTTGAACAAGCTCTTCCCAGGGTCTGAAACGGGAATCTCCTTTACTTTGACAAGCCTTACACTCTTTCAAATGAGATCAAAGAGGTATGTAATCTCTCCTCATAAAATCTCAATTAGGAAGACTAAGTTCCAGCAACATTTCACCTCAAAAATATTCAGCTTTCAACCTCCCAAGTAACCAGCCCAATGCTTCATTTTATAGTGCAGAGGAAGGAGGTTACAGGTCCACCTATGAAGGGATAGAGTCCTCCCTCACATCAAGGGGTTAGCTCCTTAAGGTATGGGATGCATGAACCTTAAGGGAGCGAACTTGCCACCTCAAGATTCCTTCTAGAAGCTTCTAGAAATGACTCAAAGTGAGTTTTTAAGAATATACTTGCACCTTTTTTACTTTTACAGGGGTCTGCACCCATAACACAGAGACAGAGCAGTCAGGCGCGCAGGGGACATGACCATTAGGTGCGGCACAACATGTAATGCTAAGAGAAAGTGCGGAACCAGAGTTTTAGAGACTTTTGAGGGCTTTCCCTTATTTTCAAGGCTTGATATGAGGAACTGAGGCTTAAGACTTCGAAAGGAGGAAAGTATGAGTGGTAATGGACTCACACAGATTGCAGAATGTCAAATTGACAATTTTTTGTGCAACAACCCTATTATTAAACCAGATATTATAAATCATAACATTATAAACCCAATATTATAAACCATAAGATTAATGTTATAAGCCCTAAGACTATTATATTATACCCTAAGTTTAATATATTAAACTCTAGCATTATAAAGCCGAAGATTAATATTATAAACCCTATGATTAATATTATAAAACCTAGGATTATTAACCCCAATATTAATATTATAAACCAAATATTACAAACCCTAATATTTTACACCTCAATATTTAACCCCAATATATTGCAATATAATGTAACATTGTGACAATAATCATCAAATTGATTGTCGCATTGAGACAATGTTTGTCATAATGCATTGTTCGATATATTCCTATATAATTCCAACATAATGACATAAAACCATAATATTAATCCAAATATTATAAGCTGTAAGATTATATATTAAACCCTAGGATTATAAAGCCTAAGATTAATATTATAAACCCTAATAATAATATTATGAACCTTAGGAATAATATTATAAACCTTAATATTAATATTATAAACACTAGCATTAATATTATAAAACCTAAGATTTTAAAGCCTAATTTTACTGTATTAGTATTATAAAATCATAACATTATACAACCCAATATCATAAACATTGTGATTAATATTATAAACCCTAATATTATAACCCTTAGAATTAATATATCAAAACCTAAATTTAATATATTATGCCCTAGGATTATAAATCCTAAAATGAATATTAAACCCTAAGACTAATATTATAAACCTTAAGAATAATATTACAAACCCTAGTATTATTGTTACAAATCCTAGAATTATAAACCCCACGATTATAAACCCTAGGATTAATATTATAAACTCTATATTATAAAATCAATATTATAAACCCTAATATTGCAATCCCTATGTTATAAAATAAATATTATAAATATTAACATTATAAGACTTATATTATAAATCCTAATATCAAATCCCAATTTTGTAATGTCACAATATGACGTTGAATAAATTGCAATGTATTGTAACATTTCATTAATGGTTTCTAGATTAATAGTTGCATTGAGACATTATTTGTCAGATAGATTTTGTACATGGTTCTAACTTCACAATATAAAACACTTATATTGAACTAAATATTATAAACCCTTACATTATAAATGTAATAGTCTCTGGTTAAAGTTTAATGTAATAAAGGATATTAAGGGAAAAATAATAAGACCAATGTCATGAGACATGTATTCCAAGATGAATGTTTGCAAAATTTTATAGTGGTCGCCACTTGTGGTTTATTAATGGCTATGGAAATTGGTAAAGGAAAAGAGACAATAAATGACATTTGATTATGAAAATAAAGGAAAATAGGAGAAAATGAAGGTGAAAAGACACAAATATGCATGCAAGGGAAATTAGATGAAAATGAAGAAAAAAGGAGGCACCTATGATAAGAAGGAATAAGAGAAAAAATTAATAGCTTTTTCCAATTCAGCCTTGGTTCTCTTACACTCTTATACACTTAGAACATTCTTGGATCATTCTATCATTCACTTGGATTGGGGAAGGATGAGCAAAGAGAAGCAAAGGAAAACAAAGGACAAACAAAGAAAAAAAAGATTGCACAAGGAGAAAGTGGGACTAACAATTACAATAAGAATATTTTTCAGATATTAAGTTTCATTTGTAGTTTCCTTGTTGGGATGCAATTCCATGGTACATGCATTTAATTATATAGTTCATTTGAATTTATTGGCATAGGTTTTTCCTGGTTTGACAATAGTTTCATCCTCACCTTGCCATTTCATGAATAACCATGGTATGATGGGATTCATTCTTGGTTGAGATTTGGATTGCTGTAAGGTTGTGGATCTGGGTGAGAATGTCTTAGTAAAATCCCAAGGGTTGAAAATGGAGATGGTTTTCTCTAGAAAGCCCTTGAAAGGTAGGTGGAGGTAGGAAAACTCCTTTGCAAATGGTGAAGAAATTTTGAGGCATCCAAGCTTGTTTTAGTTTTGTGATATCAAGACCAACTTAGGTGAGATCACGGTAGCTTAAGGGGGGAGGTGTTTTAACCTCTAGAGTCCTTGTTTGGTTATGTTTTGCTTTATCCCATGAGTTTCCACATTCATGCTTGGAATATGGAACGGGGGTGATTGGATGAAAGAAATATTTGGTTCAGCCCAATCTATGGTCAGGGGGTATGTGGAAGTCCCTGACTTAGTTTGAATTTGTATATTTATTATGAGATATTTTATCTATGGTGATTTATGAACACACATATTGGTTATTATGTGATCTTATGCCTAATTTTTCATGGTTTCCATTCTGGATATATGCTAGTTATATGCATGGTTTTATGATCTACTCTAGTTATGGATCTTGTTCATGATTTGATAGTTTATTGAATGGTTAATGAATGGATGGGATAAAAAGTGTTGTTGCATCTACTTGATAGGTCAATGGACCTTCCTGATTATTCTCAAATGAGGATCAAAAGTTTATGATCAGATATGCATTCATGACCTGTAACTTCTATGTTTATCATGTGTTTGATGAAATGTCTAGTATGCATTATGCATGCCATGGTCAAGATCTTTCTCAAGTTTTGAATGGTTGGCATTGTTATCATCTTATTGATGTTTCAAGAAAGTTATAGGAAGTTTTTGGAAGTGGTCTAGAGGCTAGCCTGGAAAAGTGGCACAGATCCTATAACCGCTAACACAAAACTGAGGAATTTGGGTCATAATTGTTGGTAGATAGGTTTATGGGTGTGGCTGGAGCCTCATATCCACATTTACAGTGTGTCAAGGGTGTGTTTGTGGATTTAAGTTAGTGAAAAAGAGTTCCAACTCAGGGATTGATCACCTGGGGTGGTTGTCATGATCTTGGGTGATCTACAGACTTTGTGGGATGACCGTTTGTTTTTGGTTTGTAGAACCCACTTCCATAATTAGAACTTGGAGGTTGGGTCATATCATAATGACACACACCTTAAATTTATCATAGATAATTTGTAAAGTGGGTAAATGTGGGGTCGGGGGTTATAAGGTGGTTTCAGAGTGAGGTTGTAGCATTGGACCTTGGGATAAATGCATATTATTTTACATGAATGTCACTTGTATATGTGCCTACTATCCATGTATTGTGATGGTTATGGTTATTGTGCATGTGGTAATTATTGCAATTTTGTGTCATTAGGGGAATTTTGAGGTCTAAAATGGGCCTCCTAAAAAAAATGTACAGCCAAAATAAAATTTATAAGAACGAATAGGATTCAATATGATGATGTCAACCATGGGGGATGATTCACCATTTTTGGAGTAAAAAAGTAAAAACATTAAAAAATAATAAAATAATAAAACTACTTTTTCAACTCATATTTTCAACTTATCTCCCTAAGGTTTTACTCAAATTTCGAGTGGGAGTACTCATTGGATGAAAAATTTAATTCTTCATCCAAGGAGTACACATGTCACATACTTCTGATGGACCCTGCTACATGAAAAATGAGAAATACATGAAAAAATGTGGTTGCAATCACATTTTTCATTTATTTCTCATTTTTCATGTAGCAAGGTCCATCAAATGTATGCAACATGTGTTATGAAACCAGCTCAAGAAAAGATAGAAAAGATAGATCAACGACTTAGAATTCAGCCTCTTCGAGGGGGCAACCTCCTTTACATTACATAAATGAACAATTCTTGGATGATACAAATGAAAAGACCTCCTTTCTATATATAGGAGTCTAAGGGCTCATAACATAACCAGGGCCGACATAACAATAATAATGTAAGGGCACAATAATAATAATAGTGGGCTTCTATGGGGCATAATAGTAACAATATGGGCACTACATGGGTACATCAAATAATAAGTGGGTTGTACTAATAAGAATAAGGGGTGACACTAGTAGTATAGGGGCCTAACATGCCCCTCTCCTTCAAAAAGTGTTGTCCTCAACGCTTGAATAGTTCTTGATGCTTCTGTATAAAATTCTTGTCGTCCCATGTGGAATCTTTTGCTGGTAAGTACTTCCACCTGATGAGATACGTTGAAATTGATCGATTTCTTAGCTGTCGGGTTCTTGTTTCTATGACTGCTCCAGGTTCCAATATGATTTCTTTGCATTCGGCCTTCCAAGGCACTGCCTCCATCTCTAGGTCTTTATTCGTCTCGCTCAGCAACCTTTTCTCGCTAGCCACCAACTGAAGCTTTGCTTGTAGCTCTGCAAGCATGCTCAGCAGGATCTCCTTCTCAGCATTCCAGTCTTTCTGTGGCATTTGGTAACTTCTGTTGATCTCAGCAGTCTCTTTTCTGGCAATATCTAGCGATAAAAACACTTCGGTTTCCAATTTCCGATCTTCATTGGCTGTCTCTAATTCTGACGCTATCACTTGAATTTGATTTTTCAACTTCAAAACAGTTGCGTCCCGATTCTTCTTATCAAGGTTAAGTCTTCTACACTCGTCTTCTTTCATAGAAATTTCGGCATTGAATCTTTCCTTGGCTTCCTGCAATTCTTTGACTGCTTGAGAAATCGCAGATTGGTATTCGTCATCCTTCTTTATAAGTTCTTCTCTCAATTCTTTCTCGGCCTCCTTCCATTCATCAATCATTTTCCTTGCAGACTCAATTTCTGATAGGAACTGGGCCTTCAGCGACTCTGCCTCTGTCTTTAGCTCTCTATTTTTCTCGTTCAGTGACCCTTTCTC
>APFE030966040.1:59679-97794 GCA_000404065.3 Pinus taeda | reverse complement strand
TGGGTACATCAATATAATAAGTGGGTTGTACTAATAACAATAAGGGGTTACTCTAGTAGTATAGGGGCCTAACAACATGGGTACTCCTTGGATGAGGAATCAAATTTTTCATCGAACGAGCGTTTCCGCTCAAAATTTGAGTAAACCCATAGGGAAATAAGTTGAAAATATGAGTTGAAATTAAAATAGTTTTTCCTTTTTTCCCTCTAAGATTTGATGATGTAATATAATTTAATTTTATTATTTCCACTATCATTTTATAATTTCCTTATGAGGCCCATTTTATATCTCAAAATTCCCCTAAATTCATGCATGAAGTTGATATATATATCATGAATGTTAATCTGGACTGAATTGTCTAGATGTGATAATATTAAGACCTAATCTGAAAGGATTGGATTATTGTAAATATTGTAAATAGTTTCATTAATGCATTAGAGAAAAAAAAGAGACCTTGTAATTGGAATCCCAAGGGTCTCTCCATTAACGTATACATTCATGAACTAAGTAATGTAGAAACAAAGTTAATTCGTGGAGTTTTCATCCTACCCTGACATGCTATTAGAGCCAACCTCCATTTTTAGCACTCCTGCCCTATAATTCATTCTATTTTCCAACTTATAGCTACCATTTCTCTATCCTTTGTCCCTCTACGAATATTTGAGTTTGAATTATGTGCGTCAGAGGTGCATTAGACTATTGTTGATGGTGACAAAAGTGGGATAATTAATGCTGTATCTGTCTGTGGAATGCATGCACCATGAAGTTGTATTGAATGCCTCTGTATTAACACTGTTGTCCACATAACCTGTGACTATAATTTTTTTTAAGAACTAATATGCTCCTTTTTTCTCCTTTCCTTGGGTTGGTTTGGCTGTTGTGGACACTTCTCTAGAAAATCGTGGTGTTGAGAGTTGCAGAGTGGAACTGTGGTGTCAAGAATGAGATGTGAACAACTGTGGAATTGAATGCACGCCCTTTTGGAGTTGAGACCAAGTCTGGTGCGTGGTACACAACGGAATCGTGGTGAATGTTGCGTTGATCAATACCTCATCTACATTTAACTAGTATGCTACATTGGTACCTTTTTCTTATGGTCGTGTGTTGTATTAGCCAAATGTGATTCACTGACTGTGGCGTTGCTTATTGGTTTTCCATACCATATCATGAGTGTTGTTTATTATTATGGAGCATATGGTGATGACTCATAATTGTTTACATGGGACATATTTTAAATAAAGAATACCATGATGGCTTATAAAATTGTTTTAATGGTTAATATGGAATGTCAAAGTTTTTTAAGAAGGGGGTCGTATGGTATATATAGTTAAAGTGGCACATAATTCGATGACATGGTATTTGACATAACTGGATGCGTTGATGTATGGAGTGGTATATTAGGAGTAGTAAATAATGGAATTAAAAAAAAATGTGGTATGTATGTAATCTGATGCATTTATGGCTAAGTTCCTTTTTTTAATGGTTATATGGTAGGGAAGGTGGTGGTTATATGTTGGAAACCATAATGTATATGTTGGAGCCTATTTTTTTAGTTGAATATTTTTGAAGACATAGAAAATAATTTTTATTACAAAGACATCAATTTATTGTCTCAAGTATTATAATAATTTTGAGGCCAAAGCATACTATATAATGCATTATTTAATCTCCATAGTGGGAGTAGTTCTCTCTAGAAAAGAAAACTATCATGAGTGGTCCCGGAAGACAAAATAAACCCTTACTTTCAATGAGCTTTGTAAAGGAGTTTGTGAAGGATAAGGATACAATGCACCTAAAAATCCCACTTCAGACAAGGAGCTTACCATTTTGGAAAACAAAAATAGCAAGGCCTATGCATTTATCGTAGCGCCAACAATTGAATATTTGAGTCACCATATTTCTCCATTTTCAAATGCCTTTGAATCCTTAAATAATTTGAATGAATTGTATGACTCACACTCTCAACTTGAAGTTGTTAAATTGATGATCAATTTGTTCAATCTTGAATTGAAAAATGATGACTCTCTTGCCTTAGCATCAGAAGTCAGATCCATTATGCATTACATAAAATCCACTAGTGTTGAAATAGATATTCCTCTCATATCTTATGTCAAGGCACTACATCCCACTTATTTACATTATCTTGAGTCATTGCAAGCAAGTGGAAACTTTAAGGAGATTACCTTTGGCTCCCTTGAGAATGATCCAGGAGGATCTCGAGACAATAAGGGGATGGATAAGGCTCGAAATTCAAAGTGGTAGAACGGAGAATTTGGTGGCATAAGTTGAAAGGGCTTGTCTTCCTAATCACAGTGGCACAAACGGTTTGTCAATCTGAGCTTGTATGCAAAAGATAGAGCTCTTCAAAGTTTGGTATGGCAGAGGAAAAATAAGACACACAATGCGCCACATGACATCCCAATCAGCACATGGGATCTACATGGCAGCCTTCAAGTCTTGACACTTGGCATCCCTCCAATGGCCTCCTAAACCTGCACAATAAAACATGGGATATTTTTATTATAAATAAAATTTTTATATAGTTATCCAAATTAGCTATATATAACCAAATCTAAAAAAACATAACCAAAATATAACCCAAATGAAACAAACCATATAATATATCATATGCCATATATTATTCAACAAACTTTAATATAACCCAACCGTTATAGTCAAAAGGTAATATGGTATATGGTATGTTTAACAAACAAAACCAACACATATGTTGGTGGATGGTGGGCTGGCCCTTGGGGCATGGACACAACCAATCCACATGTTGTATAAACCATGACATATCCAAATGTTATATTATGATTATATAGTCCATATCACAATCGTTGTATTACGTTGACTACGGATGAGGTACGTTGGGGCTTGGGTAGGCGGCAACGTAGGTGGTCTCGCCACCCAAAGCCACCCACAAATGAAACGTATACAACACCATACCATAAATATATCATGGTAACCATTAAATTAATGCATTTCAATGGTGTTGGTTGGAAAGGGATGGGTGCGGGTCCCATGAAGTACGAGCCCACCCCCAAATAATGATAAAAAATAATATATATTTTATATATGGATATGGTTGGGATTTGGTTGGTTTTAAAACAAATATATGGTAAAACATATGTGTATGGTTATCACATACACATTTAAAAACCCCAAATTTTTTAACCAACAGGGGAACAAGGTGGAGAGCAGAGGTATAGCAGCCCAGGCATGGAAACCGAGACAGAGGTAGTGGAACCCTGAGCATTTAGAAAACACTGGTAGAACGATGCTTGGCTGAATTTTTGCAAGAGGGTGATTTTGGTCCAGTCTCAAAATTGGGCAAGTTTTATATCAATTTTGCACTTCTCGGTGACGGGAATCCAACGGTGGCGTTAGTTTCTGCAACAGAGCTCTCTAATTTTGAGGCATTTTTTAGCATGGAGGTATAATGCTCCATTTCTGTAACTGATGAATGTAACTTCTTTTGATGCCATTTTTAATGAATGAAGGCCTCCTGATTGATCGAGCAGGCCCGGAGACGTAGTCTAGGAGGGACGAACTCCGTTATCAAGTTCTTGTCTTCTTGCCTTCTTATGCTCTTCTTCTTCTTTCTCTCACATGTGCACATTTAAGTTTATCTTTGGTTAAGCCACAAAATGTATATGTAATTCTTTTAATGCATCTATAAATAAAAGATAACCTAGATTAGAGAAGAAGTTTGTTGAGAGAGAGAAGGATTTTGGGAAGAAGATAACTACTAAGTCTATTGAAGAAGTTGTGTGCCTTACACAAAAAGAAAAGAATCACACACAAGATTCTTCTAGAGGAAGAGGTGGTCGAAGAGGGAGAGGAAGGAATAATTTTAGAGGGAGGGAGGAAAAATTTTCCAAGGAAAAAGGTCTGATCTTTATTGGATACATTGCAATAAAGATGGACATGATGATCCACATCTAGGTTGCCTTAGGACATAATTGAGTAGGAAAGAAATGAAGGAAAAGGTAAAACAAATAACAGAGGAAAAGGTAAAGCACCTGATTATGCTCATTATGTTATGGCACATTGAAATATTGGAGTAATTGAAGACTTATTCAATTATTCACTTACTTCATGGAAAGATACTTGGTATTTTGATTCAAGAGAAAATTTCCATAGGACTTTTAGGAGAGATTTCTTTGAATAATTCACTAACAATGTTAATGGAGTGGTATACTTTGTACACAAGTCAAAAATCAAACCATCAGGGCTTGGCACCATCAGGCTCAAACTGTCTGGTCTTATATAATTTCTTCTACATGATGTTCTATACCTCTCGGAGTTGAGTAGAAACTTGTTTTCTTTGGTCCACATCCGCTAGAAAGGACACTCTATTCACATATTTGATGGGAAAGTTGAGGTTAGAAAAGCATAAGATCACTCACTTGTCATGATTGGGATAGAAGAAGAAAGACTTCTAAAGCTACAAGGAACTTCTTCTTGTGCACAAAACTCTTCATACAATTCTCACTATAACAATGAAGGTATATTTCCATCAAGTGTTTTATGGCATGCTAGATTTGGACACTTGAACTATGACATAATCCATTTGTTGAAGAAAAATTGTTTTACTGGTTTTCCTACTATTCCTAGGAAACTTAAGCAATGTGATGCTTGTATCTTAGGAAAGAACAACAAACAGTATTTTCATGACTCTCACTCTAGAGAACATAGAAAAATTGAACTCATTCATTCTAATTTATGTGGTCCAATGCATGTTCCTTCTAAAAATAGTAATAAATATATGATGACATTTATTGATGACTACAAAAGAATGTGTTGGGTTTATTTATTGAAGAACAAACCTGAATCTTTTGAAACATTCAATAAATTTCATGTATGGATTGAAAATGATGCAAAATATCATATTGGATATATTTTCACTGATAACAGAAAAGAATATACATCAAATGGATTTCAAAACTATCTTCACCAACATGGTATCAAAGATCAAACAAATGTGCCTTATAATCCCTAAAAGAGAAAACTAGTTTAAAGAATGAAAAAGGCAATCTTAGATATGGTACATTCCGTGATGTTTTTAAAGGATGTTAAACTGATGTTTTGGGCTGATGCAGTTCTATGTGTTGTGTATATAAATAATATGTGTCCATCTAATGTTATAAAAAAGAAGACTCCTTAGGAGATGTGGTATGGCCACATTCCTTTGGTGAGGCATCTCAGCTTTTTGGTTCCACATACTATGCCTTAATACCTAAGGAACATAGAAACCAAATTTGTGCAAGGAGTCCCAAATGTATCTTCTTTGGGTACTCAAATACCTCCAAAGCATATTGTCTCTATGATCAAGTGAACAAGAAATTTATAATATCTAGAGATGTGATATTTCTTGAATCTTCCAAGACTAACAATGTTGTTGAGTGACATCCTAATCGCTTGGATAGATTTGGAAATGAAAAGTCTTTTCAAGAATTTAATAATGAGATTCCATGTCTTGAAGGGGGGATTCTTATACTGGATCAATCTGTGGAATCTTCTTCTGAAGCACTCTCTGTTATCGGGAAAACTAGTGTCCATTTAGAGCTGCTACTCCCACTAAGATGGGTAGCTATCTTAGAAATAAACAAACTAAAGTCACTTGCGTTTTCCTTTATGAGAGATAGATGAGAGAGAAGCAAAGAGTACCAACCTCAGTCTTTCACTTGGCTCCTTGCTTGTTTCCTCCCTCCTTTGACAGAACTTCACCACTCCTTCCTTACTTGTCCCGCTTCAAAGAACACCTGTAGAGTCAAAGCAACATAATACCATCAAAGCATAGCGATCTATAACCATAAAAAATAGAGGATTAGATGTATATTAACCACACAAATGCATATATCAATACAAGATTCAGAGATATACAAGAATATGGAGGAAAACTCAAATAGCTTTATTGATAGAAGTAGTAGAAGAAAGGATTACAACCCATTAGTCTGACACAACGCCATCCTCCCAGCATGAAAGCCCTCTTCACCTCATGAAAAGCTAGATCACCCAACATTATGATGTTTCACAGAGAAACCAACAACACTTCCTTACAAAATACAAAATTCCAGCCTTTAGATCTCTAGGATGAGGGATCCATATATAGATATTTGCAGGTGGGTGAGTCAGCTTTTGGGATTTTGATTAGTGTCATCTATCTGATAGTTCTTAGTTCCACTTGGATATTTCATGATCTCTTACTCATCCCTAGGTGAATTCAGAGAGGCAAGTTTCAAATGGGCAGTTTCTAAAAGATTCTTTGGGTTTCCACCTAACCAACTGCCTCTGCCATTTATCTACTCTCGCTCATCACACCCTACAGAAGGGATTTTCAGTATGCATCACACTTTTTGCATGTGGCAGGTGAGATGCATCACACCCTTAGCACTGAGCAATCTGTATGGTCCAATTTTGACCAGTTCTGAGTAGCTTTCCAGGGAGAACTTCTGGGAGATGATGTAATCAGCTGACCTTGTTCCTTTAGGGTATGAAACAACAATTTTAGGGGCTTAGAAGCCCTTGGTTTATGGAAATATGAGATTGGGGTTGCAGTGCCCAAATATGTCTATAGCAGTTGCCCCCTAAAGCATGAGGTCGTAAATCTTCTGATGTCGGGTGAAATGCTTTATCATGAGGATCCGGGGTTTTTCGAACTAGAAGGTGACCTGTAGTAAGATACAACAAAATACATTATCTTCATAATATTTTAATGATCTAGTTGAGGCGGGCATTCCCATGCTCAACTTTATAAATTCATTTTCATGTACATAGGACATACAACTGGCTGTATGGCAGACTGATAATTCTGGTAGAGCCATCATCCCTTAGCTTGGATGATTATCTGTGCAGCTATGTCTTTATTTTCCTGAATATATCGTAGCCCGGATGGATGAAACTAGATCCGGGGTCTTCAAACTCATTTAATCTTCAACTGAAGTACAAGTCGATCCATGTGAAAAGATGTTCTGAAGTCGAACATGGAGAGATTGCCTGATTACTAGCCAATGATGTAAGCTATTAACAGGCGCGAGAGGAGTCACTGATAATGATAATGACCCTCAAGGTACTGCAGTACAATTCACATGGTGTGAATACATGAGTTGATGTCGAACACCACGCAAAATATTTCGGTCGAAGGCCATTGATGTAAACCTGTCGTCAGAAGTGAGAAACTTGCCATTGAGGCATGCAAGCTTCAAAGTACTGAAAGGGTTGTTCCTAAGTCGACTTCTTGGACAATGAGATGATGTCGACAAGAAGTGACCTGTTGTAGAAGGGCCTTAATGAATCCCTCATCTGAAAACAATCTGATGATACAAGGTTCAGGGTGGCGGTCATGAAAGAATGAAGCGTGAAGGTATTGCAGCGGATGAGACATAAGTAGGGTTGGTGAATTCTCTGAGCGACTTCTCTTGAACATATCAGCAACACTCAAATGGATTGGTAGCGTTAACCCAAAAAATGGATGGTACAGAGGACCAAAGGTCCTACGACCGGTGAATGGAATAACCCAACCCGACTCAATCATGGTGATGGAGTGAAAGTGTCATGTTCAAGGCAACCTACTACCAATAAAGTTCTTCAAGTTTTCTTCGCAATTTTTCCCCAATCATTTTTGACCAGTACCTCTTAATTTTGGTCAAGCTTGAGGAGGATAACATATGCTTGTTCTATAATTTTCCCTTCGGGAAAACCTGTCGCTATGTTTTAATGAGCCTAGCGACAGTGAAACTCGCTCTTGTCTGCATGGACAAGTTTGTCGCTATTGTTTTAACGAGTTTAACAACAAAGATAACTCAATCCTTTTCAATTTTAGAGAGTCTAAAAAGAGACGGAAAGGCAACTCCAGTATTCTTTTTTCATAATATAATCCCTTAAGTCCAAAAAAGTATAAAATAATATGAAATGGATGACTTTTTTATAGTTTTAACGAGTCGAACAAGACAAGCACTCGATCTTTTTGTGTAATGATCCCTTAGGTCGAAAAAGATTAAAATCTAGAGGAGGGATAGCACTTCCAATCACTTTAACGAGCTGGAGATGGCCAATCTCTCGACAATATTTTCATATTTTACGAGTCAAATGAAAAGAGCTTAAAGTAGACTCTTTTTTTTGAGGAATGAGTGATATTTTCGGATAGCAGCTGGTTCCAGGTAAGGTTTGGAACTTTTCAATTACAGCAGTGTAAAGAAGGTGGCTAATAGAATCACTCATCGTAGCTGTTCCTCAAAAGGGGTAAACAATCAAATTGAGGCGTATGATCAGCTAAAAAAGAGTGGAGGTGATGGTAAGAACACGACCAAGGTTCAAAAGCTAATAATTATGTGATCACAATGGTTATTTATTGAAGGTGGGTTCATTTTTTAATGAGCTTAAACTCTGGTGGAACATATGCTCATTGCTAGGTTTATTTTTTAATGAGCTTGAACTTCGCATAAAACTACTTGTACCAGTCGTATAATAAGGATGTCTCATTGATAGGTTCATTTTTTAGGGAGCTTGCCCCATTCAAAACTTTGCTCTGGAACCTTTATTATGCAAGCTAGGAACGACCCACCTACGAGGTTAAAGGGTTGAGAGCCTACAAACTAAGGAAATAAGCCTACAAACTACAAAAATAAAAGGTCGCTTTTCACTTGCATGCAAAAGGGTTGCATGCCCCGAGGTATAAAGAAAAGTATAGTTTCCAGGTTACCATATGAAAGTTTCTCGCATTTGCAAGATTGCTCCATTCGCATTTGCAGACAAAGCACTTCCTTGGCTCTGTCCATCGAAATAGACAAAGGTGAATGGTGGGATGCATTCACTCACATAACTTTGACGAGGGAATCTTATTCTAGTCTAATCCCATTTTCCTAAATGGATGGGTGTGTCAGACTAGTCATATATCCTCCGCGGAAACCTACCCTATACCTAAAGTTTTCCTATCGAAGCAGACCAGGGTGCATGCCCCCTGGGTTTCAGTCACAATCACCAAATCACTCGCGCTCATCAGGTTGACAGACTGGAGATTGATGAGACATTCCTTGTGTAAAAATACCAGTTAGGGATGGCATTTGACTAATAGCTGTGTTTGATCCAAGGAATGAAAGCTGGTCAACTAGGTGAATCGGTCTACCTTCATGCAAAAAACACATCACTCGAGAAAAGACATACTGGCCGGCCAATTGTAAGCCCTGGAAGGGACAATGTAGCCATATGGGGTGCACCAACATCTCCGCAAGAGGAGACGGGACTAGGATTCCCCCCAAGGGGAAATCCTTGATTGGTGGACTCCATTTTCTCAACCTAAGACCAATGAGAGAACAATGATGTTATTCCGATTAAAATAAATTTTATGACGCTTTGACACAACTTGCTTTTTCAATTTTTAAGAGTCGAGAAAAGGCTAAAGATGACTCTAGTCTCCTTCGATTTTTAATGAGCCTGAAGTGACAAGTGCTTAGATGGACCTTTTCTTTTAAGGAGGCTGAAAAGGAACAAAAGTGACTACTCTAGAAATCTAGACAGAGGGATTACCAAACCAATCACAAAACTGCAGAATACTTTTCACAGTATGGCAGTCAATCTTCCCGAATGTTGTGTTCAGTGCATTACGATCGATAGGGTGGCAAACACAGCTTCTTAAGGATAAAGGATATAGCCTATTGTGGTCTCCCAATATATACTCAATGGTACGTGGGAGCACAAGTCTGTACTAGCACTTGTCGTCTCAAAGAGGAGGAATCACCCAACCTACAATGAAAGCGATAGTTACCACGCTTTACGATGCCAGAATATGTCTCTAGCCTAGACTTCTAAATGTTGTGCATTAGGTTCCAAAGCGTTTTTATGTTCATTGAATTTACTTTACAGTTGATCTTTCTTAAGAAGTTTGACTTTAAGGTTCACCGCGTGATGTAGATATACAATTCCTAATATGCAATCTAAGATGATAAATAGTCGTTTACTTTCTTTTTGTAATGAAAATCCTAGCTACTAAGAAAAGAGAAGTAAAATCCTTTCAACATAGAGAAAGAGCACATACTAAGATGCACTGTCCTAAATCAATTTACACAAGCAGTCTAAATGCAAACAAACATGCATGTATTTGTTTTTTGCTTTCTTAATATGTGAATGACAAAAAGAATGCTAGGTACAGATCTGAACTATTTTTCTTTCAAAGCGACAATACTAACAATTTTCTTTCCAAAAACGAAAGGAAGACTAAGATGACACTTTAAATTTTGACTTGAGAACTACTTTCAACACTTGAACTATTAATTCAAGTCAAATACAATGGCAAAAGTGTAATCGACTATCAAAAAGAGGAAGACTTTACGACACTCTTTTCCTTGATTGAAAATGACACTTGTGACACTTTCAAATCAAAAGACGATAGTTCGATTAAGCTACTGTTTGTAAAGGAGAACTGCAAATGATGAAAAATACATAAAAACATTCACAATTCTTTATCAATGGAGGCTGAAAAATGAAAAGGAAGATAGTTTCAACAATGATATATTGATCACAGACAACAAAACTACTGAATAAAGCTGAAGACAATGAAGAAAAAGCCGAAATTTGGAGGCAAAAACAGTCTCATCTAATCATCGCACCTGTAACACAGGGAAATAGGGATGCATCTAATATATAGCACACGAGAGGTGCGACGCATCCAGACTACCAATGAGGGACAGTGCAATGGTCCAGTAACGAGACTGAGCTTGGTTTTTGCTCACAGTTTGCAGCTAAGTTCATGGGTTTAGGCTGAGCTAATGATAGGCAGTAAACACAAAGTATAGGGGCTGATCTAATGAGGTTACTTGAGCTACCACCAGGGCACTTAGGATGTTTGCAAGTCAGTTGTTTAGTTCATAAAAAAACCCGGAGATTGACTAATGTAGCGTTGATCTAATTTGCACTTGCATAGCAAATGCAGTTCGCAGGCTAGCTAACTTAACTTCAGGCTCTGTCTCTAGTTTATAAAGCAAACAAATAGAAACAAGCAAACAAGCTATTCGCTCCCCAACGGAGTCGCCATTTTGTTATTGGGAAAACTAGTGTCCATTCAGAGCTGCTAGCCCCACTAAGACGGGCAGCTGTCTTAGAAACAAACAAACTAAATTCACTTGTGTTTTCCTTTATGAGAGACAGATGAGAGAGAACTAGAGAGTACCAACCTCAGTCTTTTGCTTGGCTCCTTGCTTGTTTCCTCCCTCCTTTGACAGAACTTCGCCACTCCTTCCTTACTTGTCTCACTTCAAAGAACACCTGTAGAGTTAAAGCAACATAATACCATCAAAGCATAGAGATCTATAACCATAAACAATATAGGATCAGATGTATATTAACCACACAAATGCATATATCACTACAAGATTCAGAGATATATAAGAATATGGAGGAAACCTAAAATAGCTTTATTGATAGAAGTAGTATAAGAGAGGATTACAACCCATTAGTCTGACCCAGTGCCATCCTCCCAGCATGAAAGCCCTCTTTACCTCATGAAAAGCTAGATCACCCAACACTATGATGTTTCACAGATAAACCAACAATGCTTCCTTACAAAATACAAAATGCTAGCCTTTGGATCTCTAGGATCAGGGATCCATATATAGATATTTGCAGGTGGGTGAGTCAGCTTCTGGGATTTTGATTAGTGTCATCTCTCTAATAGTTCTTGGTTCCACTTGGATATTTCATGATCTCTTACTCATCCTTGGGTGAATTTAGAGAGGCAAGTGTCAAATGGGCAGTTTCTAGAAGATTTTTTGGGTTTCCACCTAACCAATTGCCTCTGCCATTTGTCTGCTCTCACTCATCGTACCCTATAGAAGGGCTTTTTAGTATGCATCACACTTTTTTCAAGTGGAAGGTGAGATGCATCGCACCCTTAGCACTGAGCAATTTGTATGGTCCAGTTTTGACCAGTTCTGAGTAGATTTTCAGGGAGAACTTCTGGGAGATGATGTAATTAGCTGACCTTGTTCCTTTAGGGTATGAAACAAAAATTTTAGGGGCTTAGAAGCCCTTGGTTTATGGACATATGAGATTGGGGTTGCAGTGCCCAAATATGTCTATAAAACTCTCTCCCCCACATGAAGCTCCAACCACTAATGGCACTTTAAGTGACGTGATTGACATAATTGGGAGACTAAATATTGATTCATCCCCATTTCAGTCAACTAAACAACCTGGGACATCTCATAGAGGTCCTCCAAAATGTCTAACAATGACACTTGAAAGTGTTCATCCTGATGAGGTTGGAAAGACAGGAACAAGAAGCTCAACTAAACAAAATGGAGGTGATGTAGATAATCATGATTCACCAGTTGACATGGATGTTTCTTGTTATTGTGAACTGAATTTGGCTACATATTTCGAGCCAAATTCCTTCAAAGAAGTCACTTCTCATGATGAATGGAAATAAGTGATGCAAAAGAATATGATTCATTGATAAATAATGGCACCTGGAAGTTGATTGATCCTCCATTGGGAACCAAACCAATAGGATGCAAATGGGTATTCAAGAAGAAGGATAAAGAAGATGGCTCACTTGACAAGCAAAACGATAGGCTTGTGGTAAAAGGTTTTGCACAGAAGGAAGGGGTGAACTATGAGGAGATTTTTCCCCCACAGTAAAACGGGCTACCATCCAGACACTCATTTCCTTGGCAGCTTAGAATGGTTGTAAATTCCATCAAATGGATGTAAAAACTACTTTCCTAAATAGAGATCTAAAAGAGAATATTTTTGTGTCCCAACCAGAAGGATTTGTGGTGAAGGGTTAGGAACATAATGTATGAAATCTTGTAAAATCCTTGTATGGCCTCAAGAAAGAAACACGAACCTATTACTAGAAGTTAACTGATCATCTTCTGAATCTTAATTTCAAACATTATGATCTTGGTGATGCAACTTTATTTTTCAAGAAAGTTCGAAAATTATTTTTATATCTTATGGTGTATGTAGATGATCTTCTAATGCCAGGGAATAATGAGAGATACATATCACCCATAAAGAAAGAACTAAGGAAAGGTTTTGAAATGACATATTTGGGCTATGTTCACTACTATCTTGGTATTGAAGTAACTCAACATACAAAATTTATATTCCTCTCTCAGAAGAAGTACATTGGATATCTATTAAACAAGTTTGGTGTGGATGAGCGAAATCCTTTGACTACTGCAATGGAACAAAACTTAAAGCTCACATCCACTAAAGGAAACAAATTGAGGATGCGACGATGTATATAAATCTCGAAGGAAGTCTGAACTACTTGACTACTACCAAACCATAAATTTCATTTTTTGTTGGAAACTTTTCTAGGTTTATGAAAAATCATTGTGAGGGTCAATGGTCTATTGCAAAAATATTTCTAAAGTACCTGAAGGGAACCCAAGACTTTAGACTCAAGTATACATAGGTGGATGATTCTATTTTGATTGGATACTTGATTGATATTTTTATGGAGTTAAAGAAACCAAGGTATCTACTTCGAGTTATATTATGTCTTGGATAAAGATTTATCTCCCTGGAGGTCACACAAACAGTCAGTTCTAATAGATTCTACAATTGAGGTAGAATATGTGGCAGCAACTGAAGCAACAAGGGAAATTGTGTGGCTCAAGAAAATTCTGGATGATTTTGTAGTAGAAGCAATTGAATTCAACTCTTGTTTTGATTTATAACACTTCTATAATAAAATTGGCCAAGAACCTGAAGTTCCATGATTATTTGAAGCACATCAATACAAAATACCATCTGATTTGACATCATGTTGAGGACAAAACAATCCACCTACGAAATTGTTCCACAAATTATCATATTGCAGACATCTTCACCAAAGTTCTTGGAAGGGAAACGTTTGAAATATTTGGAAAGATTCTTTGACTTACCAACGCCCCTTCAAATTAAGGGGGGGAATGTCGACAGCTAATCTGAAAGTACTATATTATTAAGGAATTTAGACTTCTGTGATCCATAACATTTGTTTAGAAACTTTTTGGCGAAATCACATAATTGATCATTTGTCGACGCGTTTCGAACAAACCAGTGTGGTTCATCGTCAGGACAAGTTGAAGATATAGATCCAATTTAGTGTGTTATATAGTCTAAGCAGAGACTCCAACGACTAGAAATACTAACGGCTATTATTGTAAATAATTTTAGTTATGCATTAGAGAAAACCAACATATCTTGGAATTGGAATCCCAAGGGTCTCTCCAGTAATGTATATATTCATGAACTAAGTAATGTAAAAAGAAAGTTAATTCATGGAGTTACCCTCCTGGCCTGATAGATAACCTCCCCTAAAATTCATTAAGGTATTTTTTTATTATGATTTCTATTTGGTTTATCTAACGTGGAATGTTTGCAAGAAAGATAAGGCCAAAGATTAAAAGCAAGATGGTTGACTACAATTCACATGAATCTCCTTGGAGGCCTAATGTGAACTCCATGGAGTTGTAAAAGTCAGTTGAGTAGGAAAGAGAAGAGTGCTCTCCTGATCTAGAAAATACACTAAGATGTCTGAGGGCAGAGATCATAATTTGTAAGTTCTATAATAACAGTCTAAATAATGCACAGGAGAGTATTTCTAGAGCTCAGGAAAAGCAAGCTAAAGTTTATGCATTGATTCTACAGAGCCTTTGATAGTTATAGAAGAAAGGAAAAATGGGGATTAGTCATGGAGATAAGTAGGAGGAGAAGGCTAATTTGGCAGATGGTAGCAGGTCTCAAAGGAGACACAAGTTGGATAGGGAGGATACAATAAGGAGTGGAAAATTTGTGGATACACCTCACATGAGGACTGTTACCCATGGTTTTTGTTCTAGTTCCTCCTCTAAGAGACATCATTGTCATCACCGTTAGCACCATAGGAGGAGTGATTACTTGATATAGGAGTTCAAGAAAGTCAAGCCTTATACTTTTAATGGAGGGTTGAAGAAATAAGAAGATGAAAAATCATGGCTACTTGGGGTCACCTTGGGGTGAAGAAGTTCTTGATATTGCATGACTATTTAGAGAACAAAAAAGCCAAGATAACTACCTTTAGTCTCAAAGGGAAAGAAAAAGTCTGGTGGGAAGATGTGAAGAATGTCAGAGGAATTAGAGAAGAGGAGCTAAGTTGGGATGAATTTGAGTGACTAGTCAAGAAGAAGTTCTTGTCTGAAAGATAGTATGATGACAGGGTCAAGGAAATCTATGAGCTCAAGATGGGTTCTATGACAGATGGTGAGTACACTAGTAGATTCCTAGATGTTGAGGTGTGTCCTTTATCTCAAGAATGAGAAGGCGAATATTCAAAGGTTCATCAATGGGTTTCTAGTAGAATTCAAAAGGATTGCCCATTGTACCAAGGTGTCAGGCCTTAGATTTATAGTGCTCAAGAGGTGCAAACATTTGGGGATGTTGGTCATAGCATTCCTCAGGTCAATGCATTTTTTGATAATAGGTAGGTACATCACCCAATGTCCATTATCGAGATGGAAGGTGAGCTTTGTTATCGATTTGTTTCTATTTTGATTGATCCTAGATCTAATTATAGATATGTTAGTTCTGGCCTCGTGGATCGGTGTCATTTGAGTAAAGAAGTGCATGCAGAATATTGGTTGGCGTAGTTGGCTACAGGGACCAAGAGAAGAGTTAATGATTGGGTGAGATCTTGTGCATTTGATATTAATGGTATGCCTACATCAACACATTTAAATGTGCTTCCATTGGGATCATATACTATTATTTTGGGTATGGATTGGTTGTTTACTCAGAGGGCCAAGGTATATTATTATGAGAAGGATATTGAGTGCATGGATGATGATAGAGAAAGAAGAATATTCCAAGCCTAAAGAAGAAGGCTAAATCAATAAGAATGGCTATAGCTAGGCAAGCTAGGCAAGCTAAGTGCAACTAAAGGGAAGGGTGTGTATTATTTGTAGTGCATATCTCTAGTGATAAAGAGAAGGATATTGAGGATGAGGGTGTCTTGAATAAGTAGCCTTTTTTGTAGCTGTTTCAAGGTGTGTTTATTGCAAACATTCTAGAGTTTCTGCTTCATAGAGAAGTGAATTTCTCTATTGAGTTGGTCCTAGGAACAAAACTTGCATCAAAGGTATCGTACATGATGAGCACTCTAGAGTAGGTGGAACTGAAGTTGTAGCTTAAGAAAATGGTTGTTAAGGGATACATAATCTGAAGTGTGTTACTTTAGGGTGCACTAGTGTTTATTGTAAACAAAAATGGTGGTAATCTCAAAATGTGCATTGATTAGAGGAAGTTGAACCATGTGACGATCAAGAACAGATAGCCTTTGCCTCATATCGAGGATTTGTTTGATCAACTGAATGAAGAAATAGTATTTTTGAAGATTGATATGAGATCGGGATACCATTAGGTGCACATCAAAGAAGAATATATTTATAAGGATGCATTCCACATCAATTATGGCAATTATGAGTTTTTAGTGGTTCCTTTTCTCTTACTATTGCTCTAGCCACCTTTATGGGTTTGATGAACAACATGTTTCATCCTCACTTGGATGAGTTTGTGATCTTATTTATTAATGATATAGTGGTATATTCCAAGAATGAGGATGAGCATGTAAAGCACCTGGTAGAAGTGTTGAGATTATTGAAAGACCATCAGTTTCATGCCAAGCATAGCAAGTTTGGATTATTTCAGTCTTAGATTCATTAGTTGGGACATGTTGTTTCCAAGAAACGGATAGCAGAGGATCCATAAAATATTAAAGTTATCATGGAGTGGCCAACTCCTAGGAATGTGGATGAGGTCAGATCATTCATGGGACTAGCAAATCATTACAGCTGGTTCATCAAGAACTTCTCAAGGATTGGCTATCCTATCACATCTTTGTAGAGGAAAGGGAATACGCTTGAATGTAATGAGGGGTGTGCAACTAGTTTTGACTAGTTGAAGCATTTGCTTACAAACACTCTAGTCTTGAAGATTGCATATCCTAATGAGTTTGTAGCTTGTACAAATGCTTGCAATAAAGGACTTGGTGGAGTCCTAAAATAGGAAGGATAGATGCTATGAGTTAAGGAATATAAATGAGAATGAGCATAACTATGTGACTCAGGATCTTTAGTTGGCAGCAATCATTCATGCATTGAATATGTGGAGTCATTATCTTCTTAGCAGGATGCTTATTCTAATGAGTGATCATAGTTGGATGAGGTACTTGTTTGACCAACATAATATGAATTCCAAGCAAGTTGGATGATTGATATCCTTAGTGACTTTGATTTTAAGATCAAATACATCAAAGGAAAAGAGATTAGGGTTGCAAATGCTCTTAGTAGGAGAGTGCAGGTGAATCATATTTCACATGTGAGATATTATGGGAAAAATTCAAAAGAGAAGATCTTTCATGTAGGGTAGTATGATGAGAGGTACCAGCAATTGAAGCAGAGATTGTAGTAGTATGGTGAAGGTGATAGAGATGAGGAGTATCACCTCACAAGAAATGGCTTGGTGAGACTTAAGAACATGATTTATGTTGAAGAATATTATCTTGAAGGATTTTCATGTCAATCCATATTAAATCCACCTAGGATATCAAAATACTTTCATAGTTGTTAAGAAGTTCTATCATTGGCTGAAATTGAAGAACGAAGTGGCTAATTTTGTTGCTAGGTTTTTAGAATGTCAGCATGTGAAAGTTGAGTGTAAGCACCCAGGTGGTTTATTGCAACCTATTCTATTTCCAAAATGGAAATGGGAGGTCATTTCCATTGACTTAATTACAGGATTATTGAGGAAATCGAGGCATAATTATTCCATCATGGTTGTGATTGATAAGTTGAGAAAGGTAGCTCACTTCATTGTAGTGAAGTCTACAAATTCAGCTAGTGAGGTAGCTCAAACATTCATCAATAATATAATGAGGTTGCATGGTGTTCCCAAGAATATCATATTAGATACATATGCCAAGTTCACTTCTAGGTTTAGGAAGGAGTTGTTTGCAGGTTTGGGGACAGAGTTAGCATTCACTACAACTTATCATCTATAGACAGATGTACAAACAAAGAAGGTTAACAAGGTTCTTGAGGATATGCTAAGGATGTAGGTTATGCATCAGTAGAGGAAGTGGGAGGAGTATCTCCCACTAGTAGAGTTTGCATATAATAATGGGTATAAGGAATCCTTGAGGATGAGTCCAATTATGGCTCTTTATGGGTGGAATTGTAACACTCATATTTGCTGGAGTGATCTAGCAAACAAGGTGTTAATCAAACTGGATATGTTGGCTATGATGGAGCAGGAGATTTAGGGTATCAAAAGGAATTTGAACGCACCATAGGACATACAGAAGGGTTACGTGAATCTGCATAGAGTGTTCAAGTATTTCTAGGTTATGGAACATGTGTACTTGTGCATAAATCCCAAGAGGAGATCCCTGAGGATTGGGTCATGTTGCAAGATGGTACCTTGGTATTGTGTACCTTTTGAGATCCTTCAGAGAATCAAACTGATGGCCCACAAACTTTCGTTGCAAACAATAGTGAAATTCCAATATATTTTCCATATTTCATTGCTTAAGAGTTATGTGTAGGATGTTGATCATTTTATTGATTGGTCTATATTGCAGGTGGAACCCAAGAGAGAATTACAATGAGAGACACAATCTATAGAGAAAATAGCTCATGATCTAAAACTGAGAAATAGAGCAATTTAAAGTGTAGTGGAAGCACATTGGGCCCGATGAAGCTACAGTGGGATATGGTTGATCAGATGTGGGCATTGCATCCTTCATTATTTGGTGGATGAGGCATATGAGTTTTTGATATATATATATATGTGTGTGTGTGTGTGTGTGTGTGTATTATTGTAAATCTTGCAATGAGTTGTGTTTTAAAGATCCAAAAAGTGGTATGTTTATTTTTGTTTTTTTCCAGTAGGATGTTTTTGTAAATACTGCATCAAGATATGCTATGAAGCTCCATAGTGAGTATGTTCTTTTTTTAGTGGTTTATTGGTCATAGGTGTCATAGAACACCGAGGATGACGTTCCCTTAAGGGGGAGGGGTTTGTAACAACCCCAAGTTAAAGTTTCATGTAATAAAGGATATTAAAGGAAAAATAATAAGACCAAAGTGATGGGACACATATTTCAATTTGAATGTTGGGAAAAGACTATAGTGGGCAACACTTGTTGTTTATTAATGGCTATGGAAATTTCAAAGGCATTGGAAAAGGAAAAGAGGAAATGAATGACATTTTATTATGAAAATAAAGGAAAATATTAGAAAAGGAAGGTGAGGAGAAAAAATATGCATGCAAGGGAAATTAGAGGAAAATAAAGGAAAATGACAAAAAAAGAGGCATCAATGATAAAAAGGCATCAATGGAACAATTCACACATTTTGTCAATTTAGCTTTCACTTCTCTTGCACTCTTGCACACTTAGAGAATTCTTGGAGCACTCTAGCATTCGCTTTGATTGGGGAAGGAAAATAAATCAAAGAAAAATCATAGGAAATAATGGGAGCACAAGGATAATGTTGGCTCACAAGCTATAATAGGAATATCTTTTAGGTAACATGTTACATGTGTAATTTCCTTCCTAGTTTGTGAATGCGTGGTACATGAATTTGATTAACTGGTTTATTTGTTGTCATTGGCATGGGTTTTTCCTAGATTGACAATGGTTTCAGCCTCGCATTGCCATTTCCTAGATAGCCATGGTATGATGGTTTTCATTCTTGGTTGAGCTTTGGACTGTCAAAAGGTTTTGGATTCGAGTGAGGTGGTCTCAGGAAAATCCCAAGGGTTGAAGGTGGAGATGGTTTTCTCTAGGAAGCCCTTGAAAGGTGGGTTGAGATAGGAAAATTCCATTATGTATGGTGAAGGAATTCTAAGGCATCCCATCTTGTTTTAGTTTTGTGATCTCAAGTCTGGTTTAAGTAAAATCATGGTAGCTTGAGGGTGGAGGTGGTTTAACCTCTGGATTCCTTGTTTGGTTATGTATTAGGTTATCCCATGTGATCCCACATTCATGCTTGGAATATGGCATGGGGCTGATTAGCTAAAAGAAAGATTTGGTTTAGCTTAATTTGTGGTTGGGTGGTACATGGAAGTCCCTGGCTATGTCAGCATTTGTATATGTTATTATGAGTTATTTTCTCTATGGTGATTTATGACCACATGTATTGGTTATTATGTGATTTAATGGTTGATTTTTCATGGTTTCTCTTCTAGTTATATTATGGTTATATGCATGGTTCTATGATGTGCTCTAATTATGGCTCTTGTTCATGATTTGATAAGTTATTGAATGTTTGATGAATACTTGGGCTAACAAGTGTTTTTTTAGCTCCTTGAGAGGGAATTGGACCTTCTTGATGATTCTTAGATGATGATTATAATTTTATGATTAGATATGCATTCATGACATAGAGCTTCCATCTTTATCATATGTTTGATGAAATTTCTAGTATGCATTAGGCATGTAATGGTCAAGATATTGCTCAAGTTTTGAATAGTTGGAATTGTTATAATCTTAGTTATGTTTCAGGAATGTTATAGACAGTTCTGGGAAGTGATCTAGAGGCTAGCATGAAAATCACAGATCTTGCAAGCACTGGCACAAAACTAAGGAATTTGTATCATAACCACTGGTAGTCAGGCTTATGGGTATGTTTGGAGCCTCATAACCACATGCACAGTGTGTTAAGGGTGCAATTGTGGATTTAAGTTAGTGAAAAAGAGTTCCAGCTTAGGGATTGATAATCGGGTGTGGTTGTCAAGATCCTAAGTGATCGGTAGTCTCTAAGGGATGGTAGTTTGCTTCCAGTTCGTAGGGCCCACTGCCATAACTAGAAATTAGAGGCTAGGTCATATCATAGTGACATTTAATGCATGTTTACCCTAGAGAACTTGTAAAGTTGGAAAATGTGCGGTGGGAGTTATAATAAAAACCAATATTATAAGCCCTACGTTTAATATTATGAACCCTAAAATTAATATATCAAACCCTAGGATTAATATTATAAACCCTACTCTTATAATCTTAGCATGTTTATGTTTCCATTGATGCCACCTCTTGTAATCCTTAGACTCGTGAGTCAATATGTATTACTTTGAGCCTTATGTATGCATTCTAAATGTTGTCATAGTCTCAGGGGGTCTATAGAAGAGTTTTCATAATGTATCAATATCTTATCTTAATATGAGCTACAAGGTTTATAGAGGTTTTTTTACTTATAAGTTAATGAAGCTAAGTTGCAAGTTGAAGGCATGTTTTCTTTTCACATCATACTCTGACCTAGCCACCCTGAGGATGCATTGTGCGTGCAGCTGAAATGATTTTCGTGAGATTCAGTAGTTACACTAGTTTGGTTGCAACCGAAATCTAGTAGTCATGTTTGTGTGATTGAGGACTAACACAATTTTTTCTATGGATTTTTCATTTACATCTGATGCTTTTATGTAATTGACTCTAGTCTTGATCAAAATTTTGTACAAAAATGCTAGAAAAATATAGAGTGTTTATAGAAGGTAGTTAAACTTGAGCATATTAATCAACTAGTGGAGTGAGTGGCTAGATTAAGTCAACAAGACTAATCGAGAAAAATTTGAAGGGTGTGAAAAAGAATCTTGAAAGCTCCATCACCTATAACAATTATTGTTTTAACCATATCTATAACAAAATCCTCCCACATTTTCCTGTTTTTACAAGATCTCTAGGGTAACATGAGTTGAGTGTTACTATGACATGACCCGACCTCCAATTTCTAGTTATGGAAGTCGTTCCTACAAATAGGAACACATACTACCATCCCTCACAAACACTAGATCACTCAACAACTTGACAACCACCCCTAGTGATGAATCCCTAAGCTGGAACTCATTTTCACAAGATTGACACCATAGCAACACACATAACATAGTGTGAATGCGGTAGGGATGCTACAAACACACCCATAAGCCTTCATACATGTGGTTGTGACTAACATCTCTATTATGTGCCAACGATACTGATATTTGTGCCACTTTTTCAGGGTTAGCATTCAAGCTACTACCCAAAAGTGCCCAAAATTCTTCAAAATGAAATATAAGATCTTAGCAAGTCTATGAAACCAATAATCAAGCTAAATATTACTCATACATTTCTAATACATGATAAATAGTTCGTCAAACATATGACAAACATAGAAGTTGCAGTTCATGAAGCATATCTGATCATGGATTTCTTAACTTCATAAAATAATCATCAAGAAGGCTCAATGCCCTCTCAAGCTAGTTGTAACAACACATGTTAGCCCATACATTCACCAATCATTTAATAAATTATCGAATAATGAATGTGATTCATAGTAATATCACATGATATAACCATGTTGTGACACAAAATTTTTATGATTGTGAACAAAGGTGAATTCCCTAGATCTAGTGGCCTGCTATAGAACAACAGAAGACCAAAATATTCAATTTTCCCTTAGAGAAGTTATAGAATGGCAAAGAATCCTACCTGGAATCTTAAGTAAGGATTCCTTTCCTCTTTGCTTGTAAGATTCAATTATAGCTCCAAGTGTTATGATCCGAACCTGCACACACAATTAAAACAAGGAAAGAAACCAAAATCCACGTAACATAATCTAAAATCTTCAATCAATGAATCAACATGGCATTGAAATACATGATTGAAGACATAACACACCAAATATAGGAAAACAAGATGTTATTTGCATTGATAGTTATAGGAGAGAGTTTACAAGCATAAATAGAAGTTAATCTTATAGATGTCTCCCCAAGTTGACTTGTCCTTCCTTGTCACAAAGCACACCTCAACAACAACCCTAATGCATGAATGTGATGACTCCTTTAAGTTCAAAGCAACAATATGAGGGTACTATTAATCTCCAAAATCCAACCCAAACCTTATTAGAGGTAGAAAATTGATAGGAGGAGTGTGGTAGTTTCAAAATTCTTATCCAATTACTATTCTAGGCTTGAGATCTACTTACAATGGGAGGATGATCTCAATAGATAAGAGGTTAGGTATCTAAGATAGGATCATATGAGATTCAAGATGTTATCCATGGTAAATAGTTAAAAATATTGTTGTAGCTCTTAGAGACAATGCTTGGGTTGAGGAGAGGTCAATGCATATGAGATCTTAGTGTCTCTTGAAGATAATTCATTGATTCTCAATAGATAAATGAAAAATGATTTTAAATATGGCTCAATTACCTTTCCTAGAGTTGTATTCAAACATACACATAAGAAATATAGATCATCCCAAGAATAAATGTCCAATTCTTGTGTCCTACACACATTAAATGCACAATTTTTCATTGTAGTAAAGATGGGAAGGAGGAAAGTAATGAAGGAATTCATCGTAGACAGATGGAAGACCCAAAATCCTAAGCAGTAAATCCCAGTAGAAGCACGAAAGAATAAGCAAATGAAGTGCTGAAATTATGGAGAGCACTTTAAGGTTTCCAATTAAATATTTCATAGGTACTTTCTACTATATTATAACATAGTAAATCTACAATCTCATAGGTACTATCTGCTACAATATAACATAAATAAATCCATGATTTATGAGTGAATCTATTAGCTACAACTTACACAATGTTAGAGGAAGAGAAAAACATATGAAGTAACATACAAAGAAATAACACATACTACACATTTCTATGCTTGGAATCACAAGATCTTCTTCATTAATGGAGTCCATATCACAGGTTCAAACTGTTGAAATTTGTATAACAATTACCACCTCAGGAATAATCGATTGAACCAAAGATTGAAACCTCTCTCTGTGCAAACAAAACTTGAAATCTCTAAAAAAATCATAATTCAGAGCCCTGATAATAGAATTTCGAAACCCTTACTATTGAGTTCCTCTTACCTTTTATAGAGAGAGAGATATCAAACAATAGTTACACAATATATTCAATATGCTACTACTGTCTAAATTGCACAACTATATGAGTGTGTGACTAGCCTAACTATCCTAATGATTACATAACAGACTTGATTCTTTTCTTGAAAATGGAAAATTAACAAAACATGAAAATGTGAGGTGTCTTAATCGACACGGAAAAATATATATAATGAAAATTCCTTTGATTTCCTCTGATTAGGCCACGCCTCTGCCATGCTATTCCTCCATGGTTACCAACCAATTTGTCTCTCGCTTTCTCCCTTTAACAACATGAAACTTCCTCTTTTTGGAGCTGGATGTGGTTGAATGTAGTGATGTTAAAGTGGCTCCGTAGCTTATCTGCCAACTCATACACCCTTCATATTCTTTGTATCTGGTATGAGAGCTCTATATATCTCTTAACATCCCCATAGTGCGACTTCAAGGTCGAAACACCTCATAACTCCATTTCAAAGAAGCATTACAGAATCTTGCCATTCAAATGCCTTCAACCCTTTCATGCTTGGACCCCTTTTGTTTATCTTACCATAGTACCATGAGTTGTGACTGGAGGCTTTCATATAACAATGCATTAGGTATTTCAGAGCCCTATATATCGTAACTTTTATTAAGAGGAAATTACGATATTATAAGGTCCTGATCAGCCCTTAGCTCCTTGTTGTGTAGCTCCTATTCCTATATCTCTTCCATGAGACTCGGTGATATGACTAAAGGCTTGGTTCTCACGTTCTAAGGTATCTAAGATATCTCCTAGGGCCTATTGCATAGTGTATTGTTTCTTTCCCCTTTGTTCTTTGGGCTTCGATGACCAAACATTATTCAACATCGGAAGCACCTTCCATTGTAAGTTTTCTCAAATGCAATTACAAAGGGATTCTAAAAGATTTGACCTCTTATATTCTCCATAGCACCTAGGTGCTTATATTGTATCTTTGCTCTAGGTTATTTGGAGTCCTTATAACAAAAATCCACTCAACATTAGAGCCCCTTCATTGGATCAAAATGTTTATGAAAAAATTTGACAGGAGTTACACCAACATTATCATTTCCACGTGGCACCACCTTAGTGGTGACACATGTCACCCAAACTTGCCCCATTATGCCATAAAAAATGTCAAAATTGACTGCTACATGTCCACTATATGACCACATCATGCTAACATCATCTTCGTCATCATCTTATTAGAGACAATTATCTGCTGCCATGTGTCTTCTTCGAAGGAGAGAGAAAGAGGCCCTTAGGTCCTTGGGTTTTCAACAATTTCCTTTATATTTACATTTCTCGTTAACTTTGGCACTTTCAAAGGAATTTCATTTGTTAAGGAGTTATGAAAATATGATATCACTTTGTATCGAGGTTCATCCTTCCGATATCAAGTGCTGATATGAGCTTGCTCCGATATATTCTCATTCCTATATTAGGTTTCGAAATATTGAGGCTCTGATATGCCATTTCGGGCCTGCTTTTAAAATAAACACCGAGGTCTCAACATTCCTTCCTCAGATATCCAAAAATCCTGATATGTTATTTGTTGGTCCTTTCGATATTGGCTCCTGATATTTCGGCCTCCTTTCAATTTCGAACTTTGATATTTTAGCCTTCCCTGTGATTTCAGCCTTCGAAATTTCCACTCTCTTTTATGGCTTTGGGACTTAGGCTCTCCCTTTTGGTTTTCCCTTTGGAACACCAAGATTTCACCCGTCCTTCCTTATGCCATGGATGAAATATAGGTCCATTTAACACAATTATAAGATGGTATGATAGGTGACAATAACTACCTTGGAAGAAGCTTTTATAAGAGGAAGCTTCAAAAATATTTTTTATTTTTCCCAAATTTATAGAATCAATGCACCCACAGAAGGGAGAAACAAGTGGTGAATAGTGTTGTCTGATAGGTAGGAAACATGCACTGAATGAATTTGAATAAAGAGACAAGGTGTGGTGGGGCTAAAAAAAGTGGTTTTAAGCTAATTGTCCTAGAAGCTCAGATTTTTTGGAGAAGTGATTCTTAGGGCTTTGTGAAGGGATTATGGAAAAGTGTTCCAAGATATTGATTGATCCAGTTTGTAGGCATATTTTGCTGATGTGAAAAAATGGCCTATAATATATTTCCCCCTAAAGTACAAAGTGAGAAGTAGCGACTGATGGCTGAAGTGCTTTACTTTGTGACAAATATAGTTAAAAAAGAATTGGTCGAAATAATCATTTGTTACAATAATTTTTCCATTATGATATCATTGTTGAAGGAGGCATACCCATACTCAGCATATAGGCCATATTACACATACAATGATAAAAAGATTCATCCACTGATGACAAAGTGTGGAGCCATGCTTGGATAATATTTTGTATGATCATATCCATTATATTTTATCATTTTCTATGAATAATGAAACATAGTTTGGATGGATGAAACTAGATCTAGGGTCTTCTATCTCGTTCACTTGATCGCTTGATGTATGATTCTAACCATGTGAATGAATGAGCTAAAGTTGAAAATGGTAGACATAATATGATTACTAACCAATGATGTAAGTCGTTAACAGATGTGATAGAAAGCACGAACAATGTTAATGGATCTCTAGGTACTATAGTACAATCTATTTGGTGTGAATGGATGAGCTGAAGTCGAACACCACACAAAATCTTCTCGTTGAAGGTCAATGATGAAGAATCGTCACCGAAAGCGAGGAAATGTTCCATTGATGTATGCAAGCTCTAAGGTATTAAATGGATTTTCTATGTCAACTTCCTAGATGATGAGCTGATGTCGATAGGAAGTCACCCATTGCAGGAGGGATTTGATTTATCTCCCATTAATGACAAGAAATGGTTTTCAAGGTTTGAGATGGAATGATGATGTAAAACTAGTTCAGGAATGGCAGACATGAATGAAGGCTAAGGAGTATTATGGAAGATAGTAACTAAATGAGTTCTCTTGAACATATTGGTGACACTTAATGGAGTTGGCACCATTGACCCAAAACTAAATGCATAGGTTTTTCATATGGTATGATGAACCAAAAAGGTAAGCAGAGTTCTGAAATCAACAACCACAGAGATGAAGTGGAAGAGTGTCACGTTCAAGAGTGATTCACTACCTCTAATAATTTAAGTAACTTGGTTTCCCAATTTCCCCAACCATTTCTAGTTAGTAACTCTTTATTTTTAACAAGCTTGAGGAGCATAACATATGCTCTATAAGTTTATCCTTTGGATGAATCCCTCTAAGTCTTTTTAACGAACCGTGACAAGGAGTGATTCAGTCTCATCATGTTCGATGAGTCCAACACTATTGATGTTTTTATGAGTCAAGTGGAGGTGAAACTTGACTTCTTTTTCATGTGTAGAGAGTTTGACAATGAGGCGAAAAAGAAAAATCCAAAGGTTCCTTTTCGTAAAATTGTCTCTTGAGTCCAAAAAGGAAGAAAATGATACTTAGAAGAATCTCTTAGCTATGTTTGACAAAGGTATTCCTTTTTCATAAATTTTTTATTCTAGTCTAGAAAAAGGTTAAACTTATTCTAGGCAGAAGACTTTTCATTTACTTTAAGGAGTTCAAAAACACAAGTTCTTAGAAACCTTCTCATGTTTAGGGAGACTGAAAAGAGATGAAACAAGACTCTAGTGGGTTCCTTTTTCATGAGTTTACAGAGCTCAGAAAAACTATCAAAGTATGCTCCTTTAGAAAAATGACCTACTTTCCATTCTAAAATGTCATTAAATCCTTCAAACATCTTTAATCCTGCTCAGAACATCATCAAAAGATTGAAAATACATGATATTATGGTAAAATTAGGTAAAATTTAGGTCAAAATAATAAAATAATCATAAAAATGACCATAAATAGGAAAAGTGTAATTTTATTTTTACCATTTTCATTTTTCCCCTTTGTTGAGTGAGCTCTTAATGATTTCCCCCCCTAAATTTCAGCTACTTATTGCAGCCAACCAAGTGGACCATTTCGAGTGTCGTCAATTCCAGGTAGGAGATCTTACCTTTCTCTTTCTTTTCACGGTTTTGATTTTGTATTTCATGCAATTCTTTTTTAGTTTTGAGTACCTTTAAGCTTTAATTTTTCGCCCTATCTCCAGCACACTCTCTATGTCGAAAGGTGCACCAGGCCAAATTAAATAACACGGGAAAAAGTGCTTCATCGTACATCCCAAAGAAGGGAAGGAGTCACGCAGTGCTCGGTCCCCTTTAGCTAGGGTGTGATGGTCACATTTCAAAAACGGGTTTTGTGATTTTCACTCAAATTTATCATAATCTTTTGCATGGGAATTTTTCTAAATTTGTCTCTCATTGTGTTGGATACATTTACCGTAGAATAAATGGATTTGATTTGGTGAGAAAGAGAACATGATCCCCATTATATAGATGATGCTAATGATATAGAAACGATGCAGGCTCTAAGAAATTATGGACTTCATAAGTTATTTGGATTCTTGACATGAAATCCCAGCTGGAATTATTGGAATATCTAGTCAGGGCATGGGACTTTCAGGCACAATATTTCCAACTTGGCGCATATAACTTCAATATAGAGGTGAAGGATATTTAATTTCTGATAGGTTTGTCAAGGAGGGGAGCTTCTATCTTGTTATCTGGCTTAACAAGAGGTGATGATACTATCAAATACTATGTTGCTACACATTGTAGGCCTCGTTCCTAACCAAAAATAGATGGGAAAATTGAGATAAAGCATGTGGTTCGAATGCCTCTCAGGACAATCATATTTATTATAGCTAGATTGGATGGAAGTACTACTCTGAATTTGTCTAACAGGACCCAAATTCAATACGCATTATAATGCATAGAACCAACTATGTTCAATTGGAGTGAAGGGGTAATAGAAAACTTGAAGAAGGAACTCAATAAAGAAAAGGATGGACAGTTGAAGAATTTAAGATATGGTTCGATCTTGATATCATTTTCCTTAAAGAGGATTCCACTACTACGTCCTCAACATATTGTTGCTTGAGCTTTCAGATCCTAGGGCTCAATGAATGAGATGATTGGTAGATCTCATGTATCGACATGTGGGCCCATATTCCATGTGTTTCACTCCTATTTTCTTGATGGATACTGATGTAGTTCATCATGATTGAATACTACCCATACATCTAGGTGGAATTTTGAGGAGACCTAAAGTTCATGCTTCTTGAAGGCAGGCAATGGGGTGACATAGGTTAAATAAAATCATTTTGAATGTTTACTTTTTATTTTTTGGTTTTAATATTTTTTATTTTATTTTTTGTATCCAAGACTAACTATTGCTTTCACATGCATATGTTGGACTTGTTCAACGACTGGGCTCATCATATCCTCAGCAATGTGGAGAGTTGCTACTTGCATAGATTGGAGCACAAGTGGTTGGAGGAGCAAAGGAGGAGATGCAAGATCTCAACATAGTTGAGACTCTTGCAAAGTTTGAGTGTCATGTCAAGGGGTTGACCCATAAAATTCCAAAGACGAGGGTCAATCAAATCCTTATGAGAATGCATCATTAAACCATTTGTGTGCCAAACAGTATTAGTCAGCTATTGTTCAAGATTCCCTGAGAGGTTGTTTGTTACCATGATCACCACTGTGTTGGGTTGTGTTATATTCTTTCCACAACTAAACTATGTAGTTAACTAGGGGGTTAGAGAGGGGGCGGAGCCCCCCTTCGTTGCACTGATTGTGTAGCGGGGGGGGGTGTCATAGGGGGTTTGAGGTGTACCTATAACCCCATTTATGGGGTCCGGGGTAGCACCCCAGAAAATTTTGGTTTTGGACCCTATGTTAGGTTGGGCAGACCCACCTATGGTTTTGTGCATGATTTTCGCACATGATTTTGGATGTGATGGTTTTTTCAGTCCATGGTATTGGACATGATGGTTTTTGGTCCATGGTATTGGATGCTTCGGCATGTATAAATATGTATTATAACATTAAAAGGAACATAATGAAAAATCAAGCTGGTAGTCCCAGTTTCGGGATCCAGGGGAAAATCTCTATGTATATGTGTTTTATGTGTTATGCTCTGGCATTGTTTATTTTCAGTGTTTTAGAATTCGAATGCAGGTAATTTCTGTACGGGATTAAAACCTACACACTGGGACTAGTCGACTAGGAGGCCATAGAGCCATATTTAGGCTACATGTTTTTTTGATATGATAAGCCATGTGGTAGTCTAGATAGAGGTTTGATATTCCCACAAATCTACATAAAGAATGAGGTGCAAAGCCTAGTTTTGGATCCCTATCATGCATTGTAGCATTATTTTTAAAACTTTGTTAATAGCTTCTACTTTCGCAGTTGCATGTGGGTAGTAGGGATTTGAGCTATTATGTTTAAGGCCCATCTTGGTAGTAAGCTCAGACATCATGTGATTTAAAAAATGTTTCCCATGGTTTGCAACAATGGCTTGTGGTACACCAAACCTAGCAATAACATGATTACAAGGAAAAAGGGCAGTCTTTTCACCATTATTATATGTAGGCATCACCTCGGCCCATTTGGTAAAATAATATACTGCCACAATGATGTAGCAATGCCCCTCAGCTGGGCATGGGTCACATGTCATAAAATCAATGCCCCATTTCACTAAAGGTCCAACAACAATAACATGATGTAGAGGATATGGTGGAGCACAAGTTTTATGATCATAGATCTAGCAAACATGAAATTTTTGGGATACAAGGATGAAATATCGAAACACAGTAGGCCAAAAGTAGCCAGCACACAAAATATTCTGAGAGGTGGCACAATAAAACAAATTTCCACCACATACCCTATAATAGTATTCTTTTAGAGTTTTCTCAGCCTTCTCGTGAGTGAGGAAGCTTCGAAATATGGTATAGATAACACGACAATAACGGGTGTCACCAATTATAATGTAACTTTTAGCCTCGTATCAAATATTTCATTGACCAAAGCAAGAGTTGTTGATCCAGAAAGTTAGGGTCTGGAGATAGATGATTATATCCCCATATCAAGGATTAGATGAATCTATTAGAAACAAGGACTCCTAAGGAGTAGAATCGTTAGGTGTACACTTAGTGTTGGGTGAGGGAATGTCACAAATAAGTTCGGTGAATAATAATAACTTCTTATATTTGGATTTGATGAATTGGAAATTGAAATCTTGGAGAATAAAAATTAATTTAGAGTACTTCCACCTAGCAATTTTCATGATAGAATATATGTCGTGGAGTTTCAATCATAAACCACCTTAGTCTTCTTAAGCAGAATGTAGCGGAAAAACTTTTGGATGACCTAAACAACTGCCAGAGATAAATTTTTAACATCAATATATTTGATTTTGGTATTTTCAAATTATAACTAAAAATAACAAATGGTATGTTCATTCCCAACTGCATCTTCCTAGCCCAATACCATAGCAATGGTGGTAATGGTAGTAGCGAGGTACATGAAAAAATAACATTGATAATATGGGGCATACAACAATGGTTCTCAAACCAAGACATATTTCAAAGCATCAAACGCCTTTTGGGTAGTATCATCCCAATGGAAGGGACCCCCTTTCTTCAAAAATCAAGTAAATCTTTTGGTCAATTCAGAATAGTTGGGAACAAATCTCTGTTGACACCTAATCATGGGGATTGGGTGAAAATTTGTAAATAATAAATAATGGAAAAGGACGAGTCATCAGGAGGTGAAACCCAAGAGTTACTCCCTCATTTATATAACCATGAATAATTGAAATGAATAAACACAGTTGATTTGAGGAGTTAACGACTGGCCTAACATGATATCAGTTCCAAATCCATTTTTGGCTTCCTTCTCTTCCCTTGTAACTCCCTCCTACCTATTTTCTACCTATTTTTTAGAAAAGAGACCTCTGCCATGCTCTTGAGGCCTGAACCCACCTTCCATACACTGTCATATGCATTTTCTTTTCCCTACCTAAACGTTGGCCAAAACTCAAATTCCTATTCCAGCCTCCATACTCATATCCCTTGGAATGTTGTGTATCACTGGCATGGAATGTGTTGAATGTTGTGTATCACTACGCACAATCACAAATTTTATGAAATTACAACACCATTCTTCTCATAGCAATTCTATCTCCCTCAGCCCTCTAAATAGTTATCCCTCTGACCCTCCATTGGCTCGGTGGTATCACATTGAATTGTGCTCACTAGAATCATTGGAATCACTGCTCTGAGGACACTTTAAACAACTTTGCTCATGAAAGTCGACGGACTTGAGATATCTCTAGTTCAAAAAGTGATCTAGCATCATTGCTCATGTTTCCCATGTGCATTGAGAGTGATATTTGTATACAATATATATTTCCTATGCGTTAAATATTTTTTGAAGACTACACTTTTTTTATAACTGTGGCAATGGTAATGGTAACTACTCCTGCACAGTCACATCATACAACACCTCCTCCATATACATACATTGTCTCCATATCACTGGTAATAGTGCTCTGAGTTAAAATCATACCATTAATGCTCTCGGTCTTCAATAACGCCACTGGTACCGTATAGCCCATCCATAAATCCACTTTCCACCTCTAATACCACCATACAATAAATGTTGTCCATATACCACTATTTTCCATATAAGTAACGTTGTCCATATGCTACCGTTGTCTCATGTGATTTTAATATGTAACCTCCCCATATACACCCTCCCCCAAATAACATCTCCCTCAAATATACCTCTGCCATATATATATATTATATATATATAATATATATATATAATATATATATATATATATATATATATATATATATCTATATCTATATCTATATCTATATCTATATCATATATATATATATATATAATATATATAATATATATATCTATATCTATATCTATATCTATATCTATATATATAGATATAGATAATAGATATATAGATATATCTATATATCTATATCTATATATATATATATATATATATATATATATATATATATCAGAATTAGATTTTTACCATCAAGAGTAAAATTTTGCAGCAAAAGCATTTTTTTTACAGTACACAGATTTCACAATGCATTCATTGATATCTATTGTGGGAGTCATTCTCACCAGGAAGGAGAACTATCTAGAACGGTCGCGAAAGATCAAACATACTCTCATTTTTAATGAGTTGTGGAAAGGAGTTTGTGTTGGAGAAGGAGACAATGAACCAACAAAGACTACCTCAGACAAGGAATTTTCAATTTGGGAAAACAAGAATAGCAAGGCCTATGCCTTGATTACAACATCTGTAAATGAAGAGGTGAGTCATTCTATTTCACCATTTTCGAATGCTTTTGAAGCCTTACAAAAATTAAAGGAACTCTATGACTCACACTGTGCACTTGAATTTTTTCAACTGATGATTAAATTGTTCAGCCTTGAATTACAAGATGATGATCCTCTTACCCTCGCATCAGAATTAAAATCTATTATGCATGATATCAAAGTCACTAATGTTGAACTAAACATTCCTCTCATAGATTTTGTCAAGGAACTTTCTCCCACTTATTCAAATTATCTTGAGTCATTGCAAGCAAACAGAAACAAATGAAAAAGAGAAAAGAGAAATGTAAAGCACCTGAATCCGCTCACTATGTTGTGGAAAATTGTAATATTAGAGTAAATGAATGCTTGTTTAATGCTTCACTTTATTCTTATAAAAATGATTGGTTGCTTGATTCAGGAGCAACTTTCCACATGAATTTTAGAAGAGGTTTTTTTAAAGAATTTACTACCAATGTTGATGGAGTAGTATACTTTGTAGACAAATGAAAACTAAAGCCATTAGGGCTTGACACAATCAGGCTCAAATTGCCTGAGCTTCTACCCTTTCTTCTACATGATATCTTATATCTCCCACAACTGAGGAGAAACTTTTTGTGCTTGGTCCACATCCGCCAGCAAGGACACTCCATTCATATGTTTGATGGCACAGTTGAGAGAAAAGCATCAGATCACTCACTTGTCATGGCAGGGATAGAATAAGAAAGGCTTCTCAAGATGCAAGGTACCTCTACTCGAGCACATAATTTCTCATACAATTCTCATTATGATGAAGGTACATTTCCATTAAGTCAATTATGGCTTGCTATATTTGGACACTTGAACTATGACAATCTTCGCTTGTTGAAGAAAAATGGTGTTACTGGTTTGCCTAGAATTCCTAGAAAACTTAAGCAATGTGATGCTTGCATTCTAGAAAAGCATAGCAAATAGTCTTTTCATGATTCACATTCCAGAACACATAGAAAACTTGAACTCATTTATTCAGATTTATGAGGTCCAATGCCTGTTCCTTATGAAAATGGAAATAAAGATATGATGACATTTATTAATGAATACACCAGAACGTGTTGGGTTTATTTATTTAAGAACAAATCTGATTCCTTTCAAACATTCAAAAACTTTCATGCATGGATTGAAAATTATCCACAATCTCATATTGGCTCTATTCACACTGATAATGGAAAATAATACACTTCAAATGAATTTGTAAACTATCTTCTCCATCATGAGATCAAACATCAAACAATTGTGCCTCATAATCCCCAATAGAACAGAGTAGCTGAAAGAATGAATAGGAAAATCTTAAATATGGTACATTCCATGATGTTTTTCAATAATGTAAAATCGGTGTTTTGGGCTGATGTAGTTCTATGTGATGTATATGTAAATAATACATGTACATCTAATGCTATTAGAAACAATACTCCTTATGAAATGTGGTATGTCCACATTCCTTCGGTAAAGCATCTCAAGGTCTTTGTTTCCACCTGCTATGTCTTGATAACAAATGTATATAGAAACAAACTTGGTGCAAGGAGTCGTAAGTGTATCTTCTTGGGATATTCAAATACCTCCAAAGCATATCGTCTCTATGAAGAATTTAATAAAAAGATTATTGTATCTAAAGATGTAATCTTTCTTGAATCTTCCAAAGATGGCAATGTTGTTGAGCAATAACTTGATTGCTTGAATAGATTCAGAAATAAAAAATCATTTCAAGAATTTGATAATCATATTCCACATCTTGAAGGGGGGGGATCCCTATACTAGATCAATCTATGGAATCTTCTTCTAAAGCACTCTCTCCCCCACATGAAACTCCAACCACTAATGATACTTTGAGTGATGTGATTGAAAAAATTCAAAGACTCAATATTAATTCAGTCCCAACTCAATCAACTAAGAAAACTGGACCATCTCATAAAGTTCCCATAATTTGGCTGACAAAGACACTTGAAAGTGTTCATCCTAATGAGGTTGGAAAGACAGGAACAAGAAATTCAACTAGGAAAAATGGAGGTGATGTGGATGATTCTGATTCACCTGTTGATATGGATGTTTCTTATGATTTCGAATTGAATTTGTCTACATATTTTGAACCAACATCTTTCAAAAAATACGCTTCTCATGATGAATGCAAAGAAGTGAAGAAAAAGGAGTATGATGCCTTGATAAAGAATGGCACTTGGAAGCTGGTTGATTCTCCATTGGGAACCAAACCAATTGGCTGCAAGTGGGTCTACAAGAATAACTATAAAGTTGATGGCTCACATGAGAAGCACAAAGCCAGGCTTGAGGAAAAAGGTTTTTCATAGAAGGAAGGGGTTGATTATGAGGATATGTTTTCCCCACAGTAAAATGGGCTACCATTCGAACACTCTTTTCCCTACCACCTCAGAACGATTGGAAACTCCATCAAATGGATGTAAAAATGGCTTTCTTGAAAAGGAAGAGTCATCAGGAGGTGAAACCCAAGAGTCACTCCCTCGTGTATATAACCATGAACAATCTAAATAAATAAACATAGTTGATTTGAGGAGATACCTCATAGCTTAACAATCTCCATAGAAAGTTAGCCTTCCTTTTGAGCCATTGTAACTGAATGAGGGAGGAAGGAGTAGGAAGATCGAGGATTTCATGTACTTTAAGTGGATCGATACAAATTCCTTGCTTTGAAACAATGAATTCAAGAAGTCTATTGGTTGAACATAAAAGACACATTTATCTCAATTTAACCTGATATTACAGTGTCAAGAACGTAAGAAAATGGCCCTAAGATGCATCAGATGATCCTCACGATGCTTTGAATGGGCTGGTAGTCTAGATAGGGTTGTACAATGTGCTTAATATCATGAAGGAAGAATTCATAGCCCTCTGGAAATTCGTACCAACATTTTTCAAACTCAAAGGGAGCTTAAGGTAGGTGAATGTGCCCCATGGGCAAATAAATGTAGTTTTATCTTGGTCTTGTTAGTAGCATATAGCCATGGTAGTCAAAAATAAATTTTGTCTTTCAAAATTTTTCAAAAGCGTAAAAGTGTGGCTATGATCTTGTGGAAGATCAAGCTTTAGGTCTTAGGTGGAAACAAACTTTTTATTATGCATTGTAAATATGTCAAAGTGTTTCAAGAGTCACAGAGATGGTTTTTTATATCCCCAGGGGTCAAGATAAATAGGTATAGGGGACAATTTACATCAAGTAATCACGAGAAATATTGTTCTTCCATGCTTTTTCATCATGGGCACATAATTGTAGGTGTCTTGAATCATTTTACATGTCAAATCGTGACTGGTCATGAAATTAGCAACAACACAACAGTAAAGAGGTCAATTCTTATGCTTTTCCCAAGTGCTACATTTTGATCATTCAAGTTCAAATTGTGATTATCGCCATCAATTTTTCTATCAACCACCTTGGGAGGTTAATTGCATGATTATATGCATAAAATATCTCTCAACTCTCCATTATTCCCATCGGAAATTTGTTGTGTGGTCATGCTTGGTTGCTATGTAAAGGAGGAAAAGGAGCATTGTGTTTCTACATAGTTTTGCATTTCTCTCAACCCAGTGATCAAATCGCTCAAACTCAAGTTTATTTTAGTTCCTTGGTTTTGAATGATTACCAAATTTCATGCATGAGATAAGAAACAACATATAAAAATTGGGAGATACCAAATTTCATCATCGTTTCTTTTTTTTCATTCGCTACACTTTTCTCTATTCAATGCACTATCCTCTATTTGCTCGGATTTTCTCTATGTGTTTCCTTTTATTCTTACCTTTACCAATGTTAGAAAATTATATATTACAGAGCAATGGAACACATAAAATATTGCAGAAATATAAACAAAAAAAATGCATAAGACAAGAGAGACACAGATATACGTGGTTTACCCAATTTGGGCTACGTCCATGGAGAAGCAACCAGTCCTTCTTTTTATATTATCCAGCAAACTAAAGAGATACAACCTACAACAGATCCGCTGTAACTCCCTCTTCACTCAATCTCCTCTCTCTTCCTCACTCAGAATATAGATCTACATAGATGCAATACAATTCCCTCATATATAGTGAGGGGTTGCCTTCTAGGGAAAAAAACCCTAAATCAAACATAACTTCTACTGTCAGATCATTCGCCTAATGAATGGCCCAGATTGACTAGAAATTACTATACTTTTACAAGGCAATTTTACATTTTTTTTTAGCTTCAGGGGCGCTGCCCTTGAACCCCCACCGGGGGACCGCTAGCCCCCGCACCCCCCTGTGTGGAGGGGTGTACAATCTTCCTGGGGTATACATCCAGTTGAAACCTTTGAATACAGAAGATAATCAGGCTCCACACCCAAAAATCTCCCACTTGGAGACTGATCATAGCAACTCCACCGCTATTCATTTGCTAGACAATGACTCCACTTTGGACCTGGTTGTTTCTCATCTTCTTCATCATACTTGAAGACCAATTGAAACTGAGAAGATTCTCAGTTTCTCCCTGGTTATAAATTTTGTTAGCATATCTGCAGGATTCTAGCTAGTGTGTATCTTTTCCAGCTTCAATTGTCCATCTTCCAATGCTAACCATATGAAATGGTACTTGAGTTGTATATGTTTAGTCTTGAAATGAAATGCAGAGTTATTTGCAAGATGTATGGAACTCTGGCTATCACTGTATAACTCGCCCGACTCCTACTTCTTACCCAATTCATCCAGAAACCTTTGTAACCAAATCATTTCTTTACTAGCCTCTGTAGCAGCAACATACTCTGCTTCTATAGTTGAAAGTGCAACAAAACTTTGGATTTTTGAAACCCAATTGACAGTTGTTCCACCTACAGTAAATACATATCTCGTAGTTCTCCTCCTGTTATCTCTGTCACCTGCCATATCTGCATCAACATATCCCTGTAGAGAAATGTTTGAACCACCA